>PVIW01001711.1:0-271585 GCA_004026585.1 Noctilio leporinus
ATATATTTTGGAGATCAGACCCTTGTCTGAGGTATCATTGGCAATTATGTTTTCCCATACAGTTGGTTCCCTTTGAATTTTGCTGATATTTTCTTTTCAATTTGATATAGTCCCATTTGTTGATTTGTTCTTTTATTTCCTTTGCCCTTGGTGAAGTATCAGTAAACATATTTTTGCATAGGTATCCAAAAGTTTACTGCCTATATTTTTCTCCAAGACCTTTATGGTGGCACTGCTTATGTATAAATCCTTTATCCATTTTGAGTTTATTTTGGTGTATGGTGTAAGTTGGTGGTCTAGTTTTATCTTTTTGCATGTTGCTGTCCAGTTCTCCCAACACCATTTGTTGAAGAGACTGTTTTTACTCCATTTGATGTTCCTTCCCCCTTTGTCAAATATTAGTTGACCACAGAGGAGAGCTTGTCTTAAGTAACAAATTTGAACTATGCACTACATGGCACAAAGAATGAGCTTGAGCCAAAATTCTGGTTTGCAAACTTGTTTTTTAAACCTACTTTGTTGACTGCCATTATAACAGATCTGTCTAGATAATCTTTCAGATCAATGCTTAACACTTAAAAAAATAAATGAATATATATTATATATATATATATATATGTAATATATATATATATATATAAAAGATTTTATTCATTGTTTTCAGAGAGAAGGGCAAGGGGTAGGAAGAAACGGAGGGAAACATCAATGTATGGTTGCCTTTCACCTGCCTCCAGCCGGGGACCTGGCCGGAGACGTGGCTTGCAACCTGGTTATGTGCTCTAACTGGGAATCAAACCAGTGACCTTTGGGTTTCTCAGGCCAGCTCCTATCCACTGAGCCCCAGCCAGGGCCAAACATATATGTATTTTTAAAAACAAGAAACGTGATCTATTTAATGTTGGCACCTGGGTTGCAAAACCAGTGCAGCCTAGTTAAGAGCTAGGAGGGGCTGTGCAATACAACAGCCAATATAGGAAGGACATAGAAAGAAAATTGCATTAAATATCTTTACTTAAATACAAACCCACAGTTTTCCCCAACTTCTATAGAACAAATTAAATATTCTTTACATTTAATTTTTTTTCTGGTAGTTCAAAGATTTATATAATAAAACTTGCTTTTCAGCATGACTTTTGTTTCTATACAAGGTACTTAAAATTAGTATTACTAGATTTTTTTTGAGGATTAATTTTTCTCATTTTATTATACGCAGTATATGGTTAACATATTTAAGGTTTTTCCTTACTTTTTATTTTATTTTCCCCTGTTTTTAAAAGATTTTCTTCATTATTTTTAGAGAGAAGGGTAAGGAGAGAGGAAGAAAGGGAGAAAAACATCAATGCGTGGTTGCCTTTCACCTGCCTCCAGCTGGGGACCTGGCTGGAGACCTGGCTTGCAACCTGGGTATGTGCCCTGATTGGGAATCGAACCAGCGACCCTTGGGTTTGCAGGCTGTCCCTTATTTTTTTTTTTTTAAATTCAGCTTACATATTCATCTATCATAACATAAAGTTTCTAAGTAATTTCTAATAGAATTAGAAATTTTCCATCATTTTCTGTACATGTGCTGTTTGTGCTGTGAAAAGCTTGGAATAACTATAGAATACATGCCATTGTTCTTTTAAGCATGCCATGCTACCATCTTACAGTGTTACTTTCTTTGCTAAACACTGTCTTTTTTCTTTGCTATTTAAACTTGTTAAAAGTTCCAGAAATTGTACATTTTGTTTTGTGTTTCTGTATGCATGAACAACTGATGTTTTGTGGGTTTTGGTTTTTGTTTGAAACCCTGAGTGTTTCTAATAATAAAAACCTTCACTTTTAAGTTAATTGTAAAGATTTTGGTTGTGAAGCATTTGACAGTAAGAACATAATACTTTGTTTTTGAAATTAGAATAGAAAAGCCAGTTCCCACACTTTCTTTTTCCACATGAAAGAATTTTGATATAAAATAAAGCATTAAATTTTTTTGCAGTGTTTAGGCAATGGAAAACAAAATAATTTATTTGCATCAAACTATGTTTAACAAAAAACATTCTTGTTCTGTCAGGAAGCTGCATGGACCATTTTCCAAGATCATCGTATAATAAAACAGTAAAGCTCCAAAGATTTCAACTTTCTCATCCAATTGGCAGATTCATGAATGTTATTTTTCCTTTTTTTTTAAAAAAAGAGAAACAGTTGCATTTGATGTTTCTGTGTTTGGTATTGATACAAATAATTATCTTGGCAAATCTTTATTTTAAAACATTTATATTCCTCCATATGAATTCTTAAAAATTTTTCAGTTGTAGGAATTTCATCAGTTATAATCAAGTTCTGGACTTGACTGAAACAATTTTCTTGTTCTGAATTTGTAATATTTCATTTATAACTTTTATGTGGGTTATGTCTAACATGTATGTGGTCAATTTCATTGAGCTTTATAAAATTGTAAGGAAACAGCATCTTTGGAGCTCATTTATTTCTAGGTTCTATTTTCAGTTCATGTCTATATTTTGTACTTCTTTAATCATTTTGACTTGTAATCATTCCTAAGGACCTAAAGAATTAAAAAATTAAATGTAATTGAACATATTTACATCCAAAATTGCAACAAAATACATGTAAAAAACTTAATTAAATGTAGAATACTTTAGAAGTATTCTTATAAAACCTACAAAACATAAAACGTTTTCCTCCAAAAGTTCTAGGTAATTTTAAATCACCTATCAAAATTAAAAATCAAAACACAAATTATAATTAATTTGACATTATAATTTTAATCAAAATTAATAAAATCAAGGATTTAAATTTTTTGTAACTTTGATAAAATCTTGTTTTTAATAAAAATATATTTTTTCCATTTTAAGTTTCAATACCCAACTAGTTGCCAATAAAAGAAGTCAGTACAGTGCTTAACTGATGTTATTTCTCTGTATATGCACACATTTTAAAGTAACCTAAATTGCTTAACATTTGCAAAATGTTTCTCTGTTGTCATGTTCAATTATGAACACCACACTGAAGTCCAGGGTGCCTCTGGAACCATGAATGTGACATAAAAAGAAATAAGAGAATAGCTGTTCTACACTACTGGGGAACACTATTTCACTTTAGAGGGATCTGTTTCATCTATGATATCTGAGGAGAAGGCTCTGACAGCTTTTTTCTTTCCTATGTGCAAGAGCCATTCAGATCGATGTTCGCCTCCAGCATCAACAGCAGCACAATCCAGCAAAACCTTACGTGCAGTCTGGAGGTGGGTCCACCATGGCAAGACACATAGAAGAGTCTCTCTGAAGGTTTAGGGTTATAGCTTGTGTCATACCAAGAACTACAAGCAGGATCCCAAAGAGAAAGACACACGAATGTTCTTTAATAGCTTTATAGTTTTTCCTGTGGGCTGGTCACATGCAGGGTCATCTGAAGCCCAGGGCAGAGGTCTGCCTTGCCTGAGTCTAAGGAAAATGCTCACTGGGTGATTTAGATTCTTCTTGAGATTTTGGAATTTAGAACTCAGGCTTGTTGGGAGCTGAGCCCTGTTCGCTATGAAGGGATGGAACTTCCCTTTGAGAAAGTGCTTGGATCTTTCAGGGGTTGGAAGTGATAGAGAAGGAAGTGATACTTCTTTGAATATACCTTTTGGAAATTGATAACATGAGTACATTGAAGGGTGGTGTCGGAAGAGAATGCATTCGAGTAATTTTAGAACACAATACTTTGATAACATACTCTTACTCTAGGGACAGAATAAAGAACTGAAATGCATTTCAATTTCTTTTTAGCAGATTTGATATATATATAGTGATTTGGATCCTGAATCTATACTTTGTGTGGTATAGGACTGGGAAGGTGAGTCAGTGTCTTGATATTGTGAGAAGGCAGGATTCTCGTGGTGGAAGGAGGAGATTGAAAGCTGGAGGGGCATGGGCAACAAAGAATCTGGAGGGCGGGATGGACGTTGAAGGTCCAAGCACAAGTTCAGAATTTTAATTACATATGTACATATAGACAACCACCTGTGCATGTCCTGATGCATATATATGTGTGTGTGCACATGTGTGTTTATTTTTTAGCTTTGTCCTCTGAAAGGGTCTGGAGGCAAAGACAGGTTGGTAGCAATGAGCTTATCCCATATGTAGATCTTGGTTTTAAAATATCATTCCCCATTCAAAGAAAACAGAGGTTGTTGGAGAAAAAGCCAGTTTCCAGGCTGTGGCAGGAACAGGACGGATAAGTCTGCAACACCTTGCAGAACTAGAAGACAGAAAATGGTTTAAAAATAATTATGGGAACATATTAAAAGTATATAGGAGCCAGTTTTACAAGGGAGCCAACTTGCCAAATCTGGGACTATTTAGCATTAAAATTAATAATGGCAAGAAGAGATTATAGCCCATGTAATGAAATTGGAATCTACAGATCCATGCTAATAATAGATATGTAAGAGGGAGTGAGGAATGCAGTTTTCTGCTTATGAATATAAACCTGAATCTAATCATGAGGAAATATTAGTTAACCCAAATGCAAAAACATTCTATAAAACAATTAGCTTTTTGTCATGAATGGCAAAGAAAAAACTAAGGAACTCCTCCATATATAAAGAGAATTTAGAAAGACAATGAAATGCAATACATGGTCCTGTACTGGATCATGGGGGAAAATAACTATAAAGGACATTATTAGAGTAATTGAAAAAATATAAATGGTAGATTAGATGAAACTACTGAATCAGTGTTAAGTGTTCCAAATTTAAAGACTGTACTTCATTATGTAAAAAAGTTCCCTTAGTCCTAGGATATACTTAGGAAGTAATAAGAGGTAAAGAGGAGTATGAAAGCATAGCCCTTCAAATGGTGCAGAAAAAAATAAAGAATACACACATGCACAAGTAGAAATAATAACAAGTGAAATGTGGTAAAATGTTAAAATTTGGGGAATCCAGCTAAAAGATTTGTGGGAATTTCATATAATATAATTTTTCTGTAAGTTTGAAGTTATTACAATGAAAATTTTTTTAAAGATTTTATTTATTATTTTTAGAGAGAGGGGAAGGGAAACAGGAAGAGAGGGAGAGAAACATTAATGTATGGTTGCCTTTCACCTGCCTCCAGCCACAGACCTGGCTGGAGACCTGGCTTGCAACCTGGTTATATGCCCTGGCTGGAAATCAAACCAGTGACCTTTGGGTTCACAGATTGGTGTCTTATCCACTGTGCCACCAGCCAGGGTTTACAATGAAAAATTTTAAAGTATAGAATTTAAAAAGTTTACTAATTCTCAGTGTTCTTTGTTTAATTAGTTTGAATTAGTAAGAAATTGCTCCGATTAGTTAAGTAGTAGCCAGGATCTATGAAAAAATTCTTATCAATACTGGTGCCCATATAGTTACTGTGGACGAATTACAAACCAGAAAAGTCTGTGATTCTACTAGGACCTCTGACTTCAATAAACTTGAAGGAGGATGTTTGGGAAGAAAAGCAGAAGTTTCCTGCTACTTAAGTCTAAAATGAAACAGAATTCACACACTTCGTAGTTCAGAGCTAATCAAGTGGAAATGTCAATGGGGAAATCCAGGTCAACTATAATTCCCATCATGACTAAGTAGCATAAAGACACAGAATAGGGTGACCTAGAACTGACCTCAGGGAGAAATCACAGTCACATAAGAATCACTCATTTCCAGGATTCTTGGTAAGGCTGACTCGGCTATTTGTTTATCTTATCATTTACGATAATGACAATCTAGGTTACTACATATATACTATGTGGCATAGTATCAAGCTTGCTTCTTAAAACTGCATATGGTGTTTATATATTCTTAAGAAGGACAAGTTCTGATAGAGAAACAGTTTACCAAGTACAAAGGGAATTATATAATCATCTTAAATATGAGCATCAGACATTGAAAATCTAGTCTGTTCACTACCTGCCTTGGATATCTTAGCTTTGGAAAATATCATATTCTTAGCATAAGTTTAGCATAATTCTTCAAAAGCTATCATTTTTAGTAACTAAAAAATAGAAGCAATACATATTTCTTCAAACCTGCTCAATCCTTTTGGTCAAAAAGGCAGGCATACTTTCACTTATTTGAAAGAAAGAAATCTTAGAAGTTGTCTGGCATTCTCCAAGCCCAGGGGCTCCATGCTGTTTTATTGTACAGCATTATTTATAGTCAAGAAAAAGTCACTATTATGAGTTTATTCATTGAAAATGATAATGAATACAAATTTCAGCTCTAATGCTGTCAATCGTATGATTTTGGGCAAATAACTTACTTCTGTAGTTTTTTCATAAGATAGAGCTTCCCAAGAAGGGTGAGCACAACAGTGAAGGATCCAGAAACCAAGTTACTGCATTAATGGTTAAAAGGACCCAGTACCACTATGCACCTATTAGAATGGCCAAAATCAGAACACTGACAACTCCAAATGTTGCTGAGGATATGGAGCAGCAGGAGTTCTACATTACTGGTGGAAATGCCAAATGGTTTGAAACACAGTTTGTCGATTTTTCACAAAACTAAACATACCCTTACCATACAATCCAGCCATCTCCTTGGTATTTACCCAAAAGAGTTAAAAACTCATGTCCGCACAAAAACCTAAACATGGATGTTTATAGGAGCTGTATTCATAATTGTCAAAACTCAGAAGCAACCAAGATGTCCTTCTGAAAGTAAATGAGTATAGAATTTAAAGAGTTCACTAATGCTCACTGTTCTTTGTAAATTGTGGTAAATCTGGACAATGGAATATTATTTAGCACTAAAAGAAATGAGCTATCAGGCCATGGAAAAGACACAGAGGAAGTGTAAATGCCTATTACTAAGTGAAAAAAGCCCATCTGAAAAGGCTACATTAAGCATGACCTCAACTATATGACATTCTGGAAGAGGAAAATTATGGAGACAGTAAAAGGATCAGTGGTTGCCAAGGGTTGGGTGGGGATGGAGATAAATAAGCAGAGCACAAATTAATTTTTTAATTAATTTTTAAGATTAAATGCATTGATGTGACATTGGTTAATAAAATTATATAGGTTGCAAGTATACAATTCTACACACAGAGGATTTTTTAATGTGAAAATACTCTGTATGATATGATGTTATAATGTCCATTACCTGACAGATGTATGTCACTATACATTTGTCCAAACCTATAGAATGCACAGGACCAAGAGTGAACCCTAAGGCAAACTATGGACCTTGGTGGTTATGATGTGTTGCTGGATGTTCATCAATTGTAATGAATGTATTGCTGTCGTGGGGGATGTAGATAGTGGGGAAGGCTATGCGTGTATGGGGACAGGGACGTACGAGAAATCCCTGTACCCTCCTCTCAATCTTGTTATAAACCTAAAGCTGCCTTTAAAAAAAAAAAAAAGTCTTAAAAAGAGAGAGAGATAATGGGAAATTTAAAGTCCAGAGTCCAGACTCAGGAATTAGGGGAATGATAGCTACCTTTCCATTGTGAAGCAAGAGGAGAGTGAGATTTGGTTTATGTGTCTCAAAGGGTAGAATGAAGCTCCGCAGGAGTAAGTGCCAAGGAGGCAGGTAGCAGACACAGGCTTAAAATACTAAAGGATTTCCTAAAGAATGAGCTGCACCCCTTGGAAGGGACCCTGAATGATTCAAGATACTGAAAGTCCAACACCATGCAACAGACAATTCCTGAAACCAAACCACTCAACTTTAAGTTAATGTGGTTCTTTTTTTTTAAATTTTCTTAAAAGATTTTATTTCATTATTTTTTAGAAAGAGGGGAAGGGACAGAGGCAGAGAGGGAGAGAGACATCAATGTATGGTTGTGTTTCACCTGCCTCCAGCCATTCCTGACTGGAGACCTGGTTTGCAACCTTGTTATGTGCCCTGACTGGGCAATCGAACCTACGACCTCTAGGTTCGCAGGCCGGCGCCTTATCCACTAATGTGGTTCTTTTGCTTAGTTTGCTCTAAGATTGAACCAGCCTTAAATTTAAAAAAAAAAAAAAAAAATTAAAGCTCTTGACTTCTATTAAGGTTGAGATCAATTAAGGCCCCTAGATCTGTTTCACAGGAATGCTTGCCAAGTTAGACTTCCCCAAACCTGTACTTGTACAGCAAGTTCTTTACTTTTCTGAGTGATGTAAGTGGGGAAAGGCTTAGCACAGATAATTGTAAAAACATGAAAATTAGGCAACTGAATAGGCAAATTATATAGCATATACCAGTGAGTCACCAACTAATTACGTTTGTTAAGCTGGTCAGACATTCTAAGGTGGCTAATCCAGGCTTGCACACTCTTTGGGGAGGTCTTTTAAAATGATTTCCACACTAGTACATAATCTAGGATTCTCACAAGAGTTATTATATTTTCTACATGGCTAGCCTCTATTGTTGTGTCACAAGTCAAGGTAGCTTCAATCATTTGACAATTAGGTGAGCTGGAACTGATGAACACAGATCAGTCTTATCAAATCAATAAACATCCAGTTGGCCAAAAAGTTCATTTGTTTTATTCCATAAGATGGCTCTAGTAGTGCTTAGTTGTCTTTAACTTCATTCAAAACCATTTTTTAAAATTATATTGTGGCAGTTGTCATATCAGTGAGCATATGAACATAACAAAATTGGCAAATTTTTGTGCAACTATTTTAATATTGAAGATGGAAGAAAATATGCAACATTTTTTGGCCTATTATGCTTTATCATTTCAACAAAAGGTAAAACCACAACTGAAACACACAAAAAATGATTTGTACAGTGTATGGAGAAGGTGCTGTGACTGATTGAATGTGTCAAAAGGGGTCTGCAAAGTTTCATGCTGCCTGGCTGATGTGGCTCAGTGGATGGCGAGCCAGCCTGCAAACCAAAGGGTCGCTGGTTCGATTCCCAGTCAGGGCACATGCCTGGGTTGCAGGCCAGGTCCCCAGCTGGAGACACTTAAAAAGCAATGGTACATTGATATTTCTCTACCTCTCTTCCTCCCTCCCTTCCCCTCTCTCTAAATCCAATAAATAAAATCATTAAAAAAGGGAAAAGTTTCATGCTGGAGATTCCTTGCTGGATGATGCTCCTTGGTCAGGTAGACCAGATGAAGTTAATAAGGATCAAATAGAGACATTAATTGAGAACAATCAACATTATACCACGCGGTACATAGCTGACATACTCAAAATATCCAAATCAATAAAGACATTAATGAAAATTAAAAATCTGTCTCTAATTTTATTTAAAAAAAAAACACCATACGGGCTTTTTGTCTGACCCAGTAATTCATTGAGGGTTCGTTAATTGCTTTGCCTGTGCACTGGGAATACAGGAGAGAAGACAGCAATTCCTGCTCTCAGATAATGTGTAATTTACTTGGGGGTATGTATAAATTATAAGTTCCAATGCCAGCAATAAGAGTTAAGGAAGTGAAGAAGATAATAAACATTTATAGAAACTGAGAAAACCGTTCAGGCTGATGTGATCAGGGAAGACTGCCCAGAAGTTAGAACTTGAAGGATGTGCAGATAATAATCAGGACTCGTTTGAGTTTTTCTTTTCCTTTTCTCATAAGAATAGGGATGTGTCTTAGCACCCTAAGAGAAGCACAGCTGCCAGGCCTCTGGACGCAGCCATAACAACGTTTGGAAAGAACCAAGCCTTTGCTTTCCTTACTGCCCTCTGCTTCACTCTCGAGCTACCAACTTCACACTCTCTTCTCTTTCTTTGGTCCATGGAGAGGCAATCCCACAAATCCAGAATTACATTTACCTATAAAGAATCCCAACCTAAACATTTGGGGAGGGGGAGAGTAAGTAAAGCTGTTAGATCAGGCTAATTTAAAAGATGCAATTTAGAAACAATTATCCAAAGGAAAAAAATGTAAGGTTCTCAGTCTGCCACCAAATCTTCTCCCAAACATTTCTGAAACACTGCTTCTTCTCTCCCTGTTTTCTTATACTTTTTCCCCCCAGGTTTTCACATTGTTATGCCAGTGGAACACTAGGCTAGTATTCGTCAATTAATTGCCCTTGCAACGGCTTTCATCAATTAGTAGATGATCAAGAGTTAAAGCCCTAGCTGGTGGTTCAGTGGATAAGGCGCTGGCCTGCAAACCCAAAGGTTGCTGGTTCGATTCCCAGCCAGGGCACATAACTAGGTTTCAAGCCAGGTCTCCAGCCAGGTCCATGGCTGGATGCAGATGAAAGGCAACCATTCATTGATGTCTCTCTCCCTCTCAGCCTCTCTCCCTTCCCCGCTCTCTCTAAAAATAATAAATAAAATCTTTAAAAAAAAAAAAAAAGTGTTAAGTGTACTGCTTCTCCAAAAAGCTGTCTCAAATGCAGATAGAATACTATTAGCAATGGTCCATGCAGATAACATATCTTCCACTAGTCTCTGAGGTGATCAATCTGACGAATGAGTGCTTCTAAGACTTCATCTCTGCTTATAAAGTTGGAGAACATTTTACTTTGGAATAGTTGTAGGGAAAGGCAAATTGGGATGATTTTTTAGGGAGAAAAGCCTAAGAAATGAATCAAAATAGTTTTATTATGATGTATGAAAACATTAGTAGTTGGGTTTTACAAAGCTCTATCCAATTGAGGTCCAAACATTGCATTTTGTATTTAGGTCTTTTAAGTCTCTTTGATTGCAGAGACTCTCCCTTCCCACCTATCCTACATATCCCACCTTATTTTGCCATGACTTTATTAAGGAAATGAATCATTAAAGGTCTTATGGTTAGTACTGGCTTCATAAAATATGCATTTAAGAAGAAATACTATGGCAGAGTGATAAGTGCATTGAAAGGAACACCTAGCTAAAGTCTAGGAGAATATATTCAGGGAAGAATTGCTGTAATCTGGGCAAGAGGTAATGGTGGTCTGAATTAGATAGTTGGAGCAGGGATGGAAGGAGAATATCTTAAATCCAATCCAAGAGACAGTTCCAAATTTTGAAGAGCACTCTAACAGTTATACAAGATCTGTAGGAATCTAAAAAGTCAGAACAGTATTTAATAAGCTTTTTTTTTTTTTTTTTTTTTTTTAAATTCTCCCAAGAAGTATTCTAGAAAAAGCTGGATGACCAGCCACTGGGGGTTATGTAACTCTAAGGCAAGACTATCTTGTCCCCTCCTCATCATCTTCAACAAGTGATTGTCCAGTCTATTTGAAGAGTGACAGTAAAGAGAAACACAGGTTTGCCAGGCAAAGCTGTTTTGTTTGCTGAGCATCTGTAATTATTAGGATGTTTTTCCTGACAACCCCCAAATCTACCTACCTGACCTTGGTTCTACCTTCTAAAATTATATAGAATAACCACTTTCCTTATCATTTTCACTTCCCAAGGCCAAACCTTTTCATTTCTTTTAACTATTTCTCATCTTCCATCTTTGTTCCTCTTTTGTGGCCATGCTCCCAACTGTCACTGTTCTTTTTGGAGTGTGCACCCCGAACTGAACACCCTGTGTGAAGTATAGTCTAACTTGAGCAGAACAGACAGGGTGTGAATTCTATAGTTCCAGGGACTGTATTTCCTTAATGCAACCAAAAATGATAATAATGATTTTAAGCAGCTCCTTCATCTGGTTCACTCATTTTGAGTCAATCCAAAGGTTTTCTTTTCATGTGCTACTATTAAATATGCATACTTGTGAACCTCACCTTGGAATCTAAGTGTAAAACTTTATATTGACTAAGTCATGTTTCCTTGTTGGATTTAGGTCATTGTTCTAATCCCTCATGTTTTTCTTTGGGGGGGAGGGTTGCTAAATCACACATCTAGAGTTCATTCATCTCTCTCAATCAAAAAGCCAATTTAGCCCTAATCAATTAAAACAGAAATATTAAATAGGGTAGAGCTGCAGATGAAACCTCCTGGAGATATATTTTCAGGATGACGTGATTTCATGATCAGCATTTCCTTAAATATGGTCCCTTACAAATTCACTAACTGATTATATTCTAGCCCCAAATTTTCCCTCTCATCTCCAAGGATATTAAAGACTATTCACATTCTTCACCTACAGGCTTCCATTGGTTCACTGGAATAAGAACTCAATGGATAAATAAGATGCCTCTAGCACAGCTTATTTATAGTAAATCTGTGCTGATCCCTATCTAATCTCTCCTGCACAAGCATATGCCAAACTCCAGGTTTTTTGGAAACTGTGCCATTCTTCACTGTCACAAAATAATACAGCAATATGACTTACCTGCTAGCTTCTCGAAGGAAATTCATTAATCTAGGCTGAGCCACTTAAACTTAAGGCAGTTGGGTTTCAAGAGTCTTAGTACCAGAGTTTGACCCAATGTTGCTGGTCTGAAGATTATTCTCAGTGATGAAGACAATGGAAGCAAAATAGAACAGTTTGTTTTATTTCCTGTATGTTATTGACATCACACCATCTGCCCTTAGAGTGGATCTTTACCTTCTGTTTTCTACTTCCTGCTCTGTGCACACCCCAAATGCCCCCACTTCGCACTTCAGCACTTGTTACGAGCCTTACTTTCTACTCAGCGTTAGCATTCTGGATGCTGGATGCAAACTTACTTATACATTTGTCCTTCATTGTGAGATTTTTCTACCTTTCTTATGTGGCTTTCTAAAATCTGAACTGAGTTCCCTGAGAGTCCTATCAACCCCTGAGCTGACCTCTCCTGCTTTCCTTTGGTTGTTATATTTGCGGTGGTCATTAGTCACCCACTCAAAGTCATGTCTGTTAGACTTGAAGTTGCAGGCTTTCACCAACCTTTAACTGAACTTTTTCTGAAATGTCTTTCCAGGTCTCACTGAAGTGTCCGACACTCTTCAGGGGACTTGACTATTTTTTCTTCAAGGTTCTCAGGGAAGCACTGTGGGAGGTCCAAACCCTGTTCTGAGTCAGGACTTTGCTCAGATTTGGCACCTGGTCAAACTTGTTGGGTGACTTTAGGCCAGTTCCTTAATCCCTCTGAGGCTGAGTGGAGATAATTATGCATCACCTCACAGAGGTAGGCTGGCATCTTGCAGAATCCTCAGGATGAACAGATGGGATGATGCACAGTTAATGTCTTGAGTGATGCATGGTGGGTTTCAGGAAATGTCTGTGCTCATCCCTTTTGCCTTTCCCTCTCACTCCTTTAGCTCACCAACCTGTTCTCACTTGTTTTTCGTAATTCCTTTAAGGCAGCAGTTCCTCTCATAGTTTCTTTCTTTTTCTTTTTCCTTTGGGGAGATTCAATGTCAAGCCAGGTAAGTCAAGAATTTGCCCAGCTTCTGCTTTTAGCTGCCAGTATAGTAGAAATCCTCCACCATTGCCTGTGACTTTTGCAATCTGGGTCATTTCCTCCATCTGATCAGGTGCTAACGCTAAAAAATATTTAGGAAACACTGAAAACATTGTTCACCTTTTATGCTTAGTTCTCAGGTTTAGCTTTCTGTTCTGAGACATAATCATCTTTTACCTCACATGTCATCCTTAAGACTGAACTCCAAGGACCCTGGACACAAAAATTTAATGGAGAAGCAAAAGCAGAGTTCCTTCAGTGATGCCTGGAATGCCGGGAGACAGACTTGAGCTTGGCAATGTTGACTCGGGCCCCTCATAATCACTAGTCTTCCATCATTTCCCAAAACTCAGAGCTAAGCTGAAATGTTTCACTTTCTCAAAGGCTTCTTCAACTTTCTTTGCTTCCTCCGGTTAAAAATGCCCACCCTTTGGGTTTGAAATGGGATAGCCATTCACATTTAGCATTCATCACTACTTTTTTACTTTCTCTCCACTCATCCTCTGGCTCCTTTTCTACTTGTTGCTGTGCTGTCTTCAAGGTGGCCTAGAGCCAGATAGCACAGGTCATCTTTCTGAAGAGGCCTGGAGATAAACCTTCCTGCTGGGCAAAATATACTTACTTGTCAGCTTTTGGCTCAAGTGTGCATCACTTAGTTGACAAAGAAGGAAGCAGGAAACTGAGGAGGGGCCCAATGCTCTCATCACTGGGGGATTTCTTCATCTTAAAACTATTCCTAACCTCACCTACTGACCCAAATGTATTTCTCTAGATTTTTCTTTTAGGCCAAGACCTTACCTGCAGCTGGACTTTAATATCATATATATAACATCATATATAATTTCCAATAGGAGTTATGCTTGGTAGCACATGTGTAAGTGCCAATTTAAAATGGCTTTTGGCCCTGATCAGTGGCTCGGTTGGGTGTCATCCTGCAAAGTGAAATGTCACTAGTTCAATTCCAGGTCAGGGAACATAACTGGGTTACAGTTTCAGTCTCTGATTGGTTTTGTGTATGACAGGCAACTGATTGGTGTTTCTCACATCAACATTTCTCTCCCTCTGTTTTTTCTTTCTTTCCCCTCTCTCTAAAAAATAAATGAAATTTTAAAAAATGAAATGGCCTTGGAAGAAAGCTAAGATTTTATTTATTTTTTACATTTTTAAAGGTTTTATTTTACAGAGAGGGGATGGGAGGAAGAAAGAGGGAGAGAAACATCAACGTGTGGTTTCCTTTTGCACACTCCTAACTGGGGACCTGGCCCACAACCCACGCATGTGCCCTGACTGGGAATCAAATAGAAGACCCTTTGGCCAAAATAAGAAAGCTAACATTTTTAATGAACTATTTTGTTTGCAGATTCTCTATTGAACATCTTTAAGATAAGCCTCCTACCCCTGCCACTATTCATTTACCATTTTAATCAAACTTTCAAAAATGTCTCCTGGTTACTGGACTGTATTTGTATGATGATGTCATCATTCTAAGGAAACAGAGTAGACTCCAATTTGATGAAGGAGTCATAAGTAAGGTTTGAACTCATAAATGTAAATGTGATGGTTTATACAATCCCTGTTCCCAAAATACCAGGGTCTGTTTTACTTTAGAATTTTGCATTCCATTCTTATGAGAGTGCCCATCTCACAGGACAGAGTGAATCACACATTTTCATTTGCTCTTCAGCTTCTCCTCTTAGAGTCACTTTAAGTTTTATTCTGTGACAATTGGCTGTAAAAGCACAGGGGTCATTGAGAGCATCGGCAAGCTTTTTATCTCTCTATCTATTTATCTATATCCATATAGCTATCTGCCTATCTATCTATATATATCTAGATAGATAGATAGGTAGATATATGGATTTATCTGGCAGCACAAGCTCTGAGACAGACTTTCATTTGCTTTGGCAGAATGTCTACAAAAGAAGGAAATATTTATATGTGCACATTTTGGAAAGTAGAGGGAGGCAAATTGTATCAGTAGACAATCAGAGGTCAAAGCTGGATGGGATGTTTTGTTCCCGGGCTACGTCAGTTGACCTTAGGTGGACACACACCAGAGGCTTTCAGGAAATGGGCATGGAACTCCCCACCATTCCATGCCAAGTGGTGGCCAGAACAGATGGGAGCAGGATGATAAGCTCAGGATCACACAGCAGTGGAAATGTGGAAACTAATTTGGAAATAACTGAAGTGGAGAGGTCAGAAGAAATGTCAGCATCTCTGTGTGGGTGGAAATATGTCTAAGAAAGTCTACTTTAAGAAGTATGAAGGCAGAGGTGTTAGAATCAAAGTAAGGACATTTATAGTGCCTTTACCCCATTGAGTTCAGATTCTGAGACTCCCAAAACCTGACTGAAATGGACTCCAACCCATAGTGCATGTGCTTTGGTTTACTCTTGCTGCTATTTTGTTTCAGAAACTTGGCCAAGCTATGCAGCTACTGCTAATGAACTGCTTAGGGGAGAAAGTGCTTTGGCAATGAAAAAGACAGGAAACGTTCTTCCCCTCCTGATATTTTTAGGATACTTAGAAAAACCTTGGGAAAGTAATTTTGAGCTGATTAGTTAATGTTCATTATTGCTTCTCTATTTAGTTTTGATGTTTCTCAGGAATTCACTAACATTTATTAAGTATATATGTGTTTTGGGCCAGTCTTGTGGGAAAGCTTATGACCAACCATCCATGCCCAAGGGCCGCTAAGCTGGAACTTGAGTGACTAATGGAACTAGTGACTCAGGGAAGCAACCATTGAGAAGTAACTGGTGGTATTAGCAAAGTTCTTAATATCAATACAAAAGTACTCTAAAGAGCAGATGGGGCTGGGAGGGTTAGTGAAGGAATGGAAATTCTCATGGTTCAATAGCTTTAGGCCTCATACCTCATTGTACAAGAATCCTTTTAGTTTCTGGTTTCTATATTGGACCCTTTGAAAGAAAACTGCCACCTCTTACAATCATGACATAAAACAACAACATTTTTGAATATTAGCAACCAAGTAAGAATCCGTTGTTCAAAGAGGCAGATGGACCTTTTACCTCTAGACTTGCTTCTTCTTCCTCTTCTAGGGGGTTTCTTTTAATCCTCACAGATACCACTGTGATAGCCTCAATAGCACTGCTTCCTCCTTTACCTCCTTGTCCAGGCAGAAAACAGGGCCTAATGCCTTAACCTCTCCTGGCAGAACATTTAACCGCAGTAATGGAAGACAGAAATCTTCCAGGATCTAGATAATGGGATTTAGGACATGCATGGACCGCCTGGGACCTCCAGATATCTTCCCATCTCACCTCATGGCTTATCCACATCTACTAGACATCATTTGAGCACCAAGACCCCATGTCACAGTGAGAGATACCAGCTCAACTTTTCTACACAAAATCATCAAAGGTTAGAGGGTGAAAATTGGGCTTTGGAGTCCAATAAGCTAGATTTGAACCCTTGCTAACTTTATCACTTCCTAGCTGAATTTCATAGTTTTTCAGCTACAAGGTGGTGATAATAATTGGGTGGTTATGAGAATTAAATGGATTACTGCAAGCAGAGGCCTTGGAACACGCCTGACCTAGATTAAAAGCTCAGTAAATCTTAGCTTGAATCCCATGATAATTATCATGTCAGTGAATCCAATAAAGTCTATATAGCAGCATCAAGGTCTTTTTCTCACACTTTGTTTTCTAAGAAATCTCATGAGCTATAAAATCTTTTGCAGCAATGTTCTGCTTCAGTCAGAACTTTTCTTAAGCATCGAGTAGTCATTTGTCTACTATTAAAATAAACACGCTGTGAACTAAAAACTGCTCTAAAGCTTATTTTTAAAAGGGAAAAATAACACTGATGAATAATTAAAGCAGAAATCTCTTCCCTTTAAAAAAAATCACTCAGATAATCATCTCAATTTTTATTTCATATTGATGGTTGAGTCCTGGCTAATCAGTATAAGTTTGTAGAGGAAATACACTGTGCTGAGATAAAATATCATTAACTTGGGAGTAATTCCAGCTTTCTCCCCTTCTTCCACCCACCAAAGAGGCTCACTCATTTCCCACCCTGGCAAAGATGGGGTCTTTTTGCCTGGGAGAATTGGTAGCTGGAGACACAGAGGGAGGGTGTGCAGTGGGCAGGAGAGACGACCACTTGGGCTGAGAATTGAGAAAAGATGTAGCACAGTAGGGCTAGAAACAGAGTGTGTGGGAGGTGTGCTTCAGAGGAATTGTTGTAGGAGTGGCTGTGGTTGTGTGTATGGATCCCTTTCACAGTTTTGTTTTGTATGTTCAAACCACAAAGTCAAGACCTCATATAATCTTTCAACAATTTTTTGGTCATTGGAGTGTGTTTCTGCAGCAACATCAGCATTCCACAGAAGCACAGCCAACTCCAACGTGTCAAAGAATTCAGAAATAAGCTTTTGAACTTGTAAATCCAAATGTGATAGTCTATAAAATCTGTTATTCCACAAACCCATGGCCTATTCTGTTTTAAATTTTGAAATTTGAATTCCATTTCTGTTAGAATGCCACAGGCCCAAATTCTTCCCCTATTTTCATTCTGTCTTCAGTCTCTCCCTCCAGCTTAGCCTCTGCACCATCAGAGGCTATTTTCTCAAGACATAAATCAGATTACAATTATTTGCATTCCTTAGCTCCCCAATGGTTCCCTCTCTCTGATCAGATAGAATTCAAGCTTCTCAAATGGTCATGGCCTTTTACAACCAATCTTCCTAAAGGTCTCCACCCAACTCAAGCCCCAGAACACTACCAGCAGTGCCCCCAAATAGCCAGGCTGTTTGGTCCCCAAACTTTCAAGCAGGCCCTACTACTGCTGGAAATGTATTGCTGCTTTTCCCACCTGCAGAATTTTTACTAGGACTCCTGCAAAAATATTCCTAGCCATCTACAGGCTGTCCCACTTCAAGTCTAACAGGGAGATAACACTTCCCCTTATGGTTCCTTGTGCCATGCAGAAATTCTTAATTTTGCTATAGACATTGGCTTTTGACTGATTCCTCCATTTGACTTTCAGAGAACAAGTCTACACATGAACTCATCACAGGGTGGACACTCAGTGATGGAGTATGGAGTGAATGAATAAACATATGAGGTCTGTCTGGAAGGTATCCAGCCATCTAAAATAAAAAATAGAGACATTTATTGAAGAAGATAAAAGATATAAGAAACATTGTACATAGAACAATGACTCTTCTGTCCCCTTCAAAGTAAGTACCTTGGGGCCTCACACAGTTTTCTAATCATCATCAGCTGCCTGTCATATTTTCCTGAATTTCATCAATGATCCGAAATGCCTTCCCTTCCAAAGGTGATTTTAGTTTTGGGAAAAACCAAAAGTTTCAGGGCACCAAATCTGGGCTGTAGAGGGCTGAGTCACCTGGGTGATTTGATGCTTCACAAAAAAAAAAAAACAAAAAAAAAAAAAACACCTCACAAGATGAGAGCCATGAGCAGTAGCAAGTTGTAATGAAGTGGCCAATCACCAGTTGCCCATAGCTGTGGCTTTTTGAATCATTTGAATAGTTTCCACAGAGGAATGTTCAAGGTTAACACAAAATTTGATGCACATTTGTTGCTTTACTCATTCAGTCATTTTGAATGGAACAGCCACACAGTACACATGCTCACTCAACAGCATCTACCGCCCCCACTGACTAGTACGGTGAAGTCTTCATTGTTCATGCATGGACATTCCAATCCTCTCTCCTTCACTGTCCCGTTACATTGATGCCATGCAAACTGTTCTTATTATATTAATAATGGCTGGACTTTTTTGGGACAGACCTCATATTTATCAAGATGGTGCTATTTATGTTTTTACAGTAAACCTGGAGCACCTAATTACCATATTCCCATTGCTTTTGACCCAAACATGTTCAAAAGTAATTCAGAAGAACTTTCTCTTTTGCATACTTTTTTTTTTTTTTTTTCCATTTTGACAAAAACTGCATAGTTTCACAGTTGAAGATCATTTAAGGCCATGAGAGTATGCACCCACCAGGAGGGCCTCAGAATTTATCTGGGCTAACCTGAAAGACACAAAAATATTCTATTTTCAGAGGGAGTTATATGAGTGCCTCAAACATGGTAGACACTTATTAACATTAAACTGAACTAAGGCCTGGAAGAAAAGTTGATGTCAGAGAGAAGAAAGAAGAAGCTCTCACCTGGAAAACCCAAAGCCTAGTGAATGTCTTTCTTCATCTTGTCCATTGTTGTCCTGGGCCTGCTGAGCACAGATGGAGAAAGATCACCCAAGTGACCAGACCCTCAGCATTCCTTCTGAACTTCCCTCAGAAGCTGTCTTCCATTTCTCCACTCTCTTCAAATCTCCCTTTCCTCTATTCCCCTAAGACAAAATAGAAGTTGGTAGGTAAAACCCTAATAATGAAACTTCAAATATTTGTGAGAAATGCTTTCCATTGCAAGCATAAGAAAACTTAACTGGTTTAAAAATAGTGAGATAACTTCGTCAACTCACATGTTGACAGTGTTGTCGCAGGGCTTTGAAGCCTGGTTCTCCAGTATCTCAACAATGGCATCAAGGAAGGACTCAGGTTTCTTTTCAATGCTTCCCTGTTAGCTCTATCACCTCAGTAGGCTAGCTCCCAGTTCCAAGCAGTACATCCATAGATGACAACCTCTGGGGAAGAAGAGTCATTTTCAGAAATATTGTCTGTCACAACTACTTGACCAGAACTAGATCCCATGACCATCTCTATTATCACCCCCTGGTGATAGGAATGATTGGTGTTTCCATGTTGGGCTTCTGCTACCTTCAATTAATGTTATGGAGCTGAGGATTAGGCTCCCTTGGTTAGGTACTTGATACCTGCACAAAATTGAAAGACAGACATACCCCCATACCCATCCCTCCTTTTCTAACATAAAAGACTAGTTTAGATGCTGTACCTTTCCTGCGCCAGTTTTAGTTTCAGTTCAAGGAAACCGACAGGCAAGCAAGCTTTGAAGAATGCAGGTCAGGCCTGGTCCCAAACATCTCAGACCTTCCCTCCTTTCAGTTGCTCAATTGGGAAGTTGATCTCCATAAGCCATTGTTTTCAAAGCACTGAGAGCTCTGGACTTTCCCAGGAATTCCACTGGAATGTAAACAATCTTCAGATCCCCAGGCAGAAGGCAGCGGATTTCCTGAACTGTCACAAAATCATACTTGCTGGATCCCAAGGATTTGATCTTTCCTAAAAACATTTTTTACCTCGTTAGGTAAACATTTTCTTCTATCTCTAAACATATATCTGACATCACTTAATATTAATTATCTGAAATTAAAGGATAAGTTGACTGAATACTAATTCTGTAATACAGATATGGAGCACAGTTTTATATCTTTCTGGACCCTAGAAGCTTCTAGAATTACAGGCTCATCAGATGTTCCCCTTTGCACTGGCTCAAATGAAGAACTGAGTGTAAGTTTATTTTACTTATCTATTTATTAATTAAATATTTAATTTATTATTTTTAGAGAGAAGGGCAGGGAGGGAGGCAGAAAGGTAGAGAAGCATTGATGTATGGTTGCCTTCCACCTGCCTCCAGCTATGAAGCTGGCTGGAGACCTGGCCTGCAACCTGGTTATGTTCCCAGGCTGGGAATCGAACCAGCGACTTTTGGGTTCGCAGGCCAGCACCTCTCCACTGTGCCATCAGCCAGGGCTATCTTTTATTAAATACAAATTTATATCCATTCTGTGCTTCTGCTGTCCAGAGCAGCTCTCTCACAGAGTACTTCAGGCACAGGTCTGTCCCAACAGATTAATGCCATCCTGTGTGCTGATAGTGACACTGTCTGTAATGCTTTTTGTTGTTTGTTTTTGCCTCTGTCTCTTAGACTCTCCCTGTGTCACATTATGGCTCAGAAACCACACTGTCCTTCCCTACTTTCTGATTGCCTAAGGTGGCCAGCTGCCCCACAGCACTTCTTGGGAAAAGGTCACTTCAGAGACAAGAAGATCTAGGTTTGAAAATGTCACTTCTGTCCCCTTTTAGCCCTGTGATGTGGGGCAAGTTATCTAATTTCTTTGAGCAGTTGTTTCCTCATCTGTACAAAGAGGATAACAACACTCCCCAGGGGGACACTATTGAAGAGATTAAATGAGAAAGCACATGGACAGCTTCTAAGACAGCCTCTCACAAAATAGCTCAATAGTTGCTAGTTCCCTTCTCTCTTATCTACAACTGTTGCTACCTGAAGTTTTCAGGTGTGGCCATGTGACAGCGCCTGTAACAGGGCAAGAAAAAGCCTAAATGTAAAGGCAGCTTCATCCTTGGCCAGAGATCGCTTTCCTAAAATAGTATGGCCCAGTGAAGCATTTACTTGGCCCCTTATATGGTGTGGGAATTGAATGAAAAAATTCAACTACAGACACAGACAGCAGTGTGGTGATAGCCAGCATGAAGAGTGGGGTGCAGGGTGGAGGAATGGGGACATCTGCAAGATGCAACAATAAAAAATAAGGAAAAAGTAGAACTTCAACTAGAAAATGGGAATATACCGATAAATGTTAACCATGTACGTCTTTCCTCTTTTGGTTTCCTTTTCCTTTGAAAACTGTCACAGGTCTCTGAGAGATCCTGCTGTCATCTTCCTCTTTTAAAAGCTTTCATATCCTTCTTTCTAAGCTGGCAGACAGCTGCCGAAGCCACATGATTTGAAGGCGACCCATAGGCTCTTGGTGCGCCAACCAAGAGGCAGGGTGAAGGTTGGGGCTGCAATTCCACTCACTTCTTCCAAAACATGTTTTGGTGTCTTTAGGAGCCTCTAAAATGTAAATGGGGGATCTGAATGGTCTGGTTAAACTGATAACACCAGGGTCTTCTAGTGGGAATGCAAGCCTGATGAAACTTTTCAAGTCACCCAGGCCTCCTGTTTTGGGGGGACAGAAGTCAGCTAGGGGCTAATGAGGCAAAGGTGAAGCCGTCTCAGCCCAGGTCCTATAATGAGTGAAAAGTCTCTCCTTGGATCTTAGTATTATTTTCTCAAGCAGAGGACCTAAGAAAACAGGAGAACTAATATCCTGACGCCTTCGCATTCTGCAGCAAGCCACCGCCAGGAAGAACAAGGTGGCCCCAAGGCCAAGCCCCACCCACTCCAACCAGATACACCTAAGGAGTTTGGTTCAGACCAGATATGGCCACCTGCTTCAGAGGAGTCCCATAGAGGCAGGCATTCTGAAGGACTCTGGAAAGTTCTGACTCACTGAGGGAGAGGGAGTGCAAGGAAGGAAGAAATGCAAATCTAGAGAAAGCCAAGTCTGGATTGCCGGGCTGCTATTCTTTATAGGGGTTGCTCATCAGAGGGTCTTCGTCTTCTTTCACCCAACAGGCTTGCGTTGCTCTTTAGAAAGAGGAAATGTTTATTGCTCTTTGGATATAAGGACTCTATATATCAATAGTTCCCAGGATTTTTATAAAGAGGGTGGTGGTGGCAAGTTGCTTTGGGATTGCCAAAATAAGGGCATTAAGAAAAAACCCCCAAAAGTCCGAATGCATCTAGAGCCATTATTTCTTAATAGAGATATTATTCTGTCACACACACACACACACACACACACACACACACACACAAATAGAAGGGCATAAATCTCAGGATAAATGACAGTTTTTAAAAATGTAGCACATTCACATTTAGGGAAAGCTTTCTAAATTGTCCTTACTTTTCTTATTTCACTCTGGATTGAGGAAAAGTCATCACAGATCAGAACAGAGAGTCATGAGTGCTGAGTTCAATTGAAGGCTCTGATGTTATTTATGTCTCTTAGACAAAGCGACCATCCTGTATTATTTCCTAAATGAGGGAATTATATTAGTTGATTTCAGGACAGCCCCTCAGGCTACAACTTTCCTTGAGCTCCTGTTTCTCTGATTATAATGGGGAAAACTGAGATCTGTGTCCATCTCTACTTAATCACACATTTTGGGTGCTGTTTCATAACAAATTCCATTTCATCCAGTTTTCCCACTTGCAAAACAGCTAGCAACTCCTTTTCTAGGATTCGTGAAGGCTTGCCATATCATACAAAACCCAGTAATTTTCCCACTACTCTGGGAGTTTCCCAGGATTTTCTGCCAAAGATTATTTTGGTATCAAAACTTTTATGAGCTTTCCGCCATCAGTATTATCGTCAACAAAAAATATTTCTTAAGTTAAGAAGAAAAATCCTGAATAAAGACAGGATTATATAATGGGTGAAGGTTCACACAATATAGGGACATCACTGTCCTCACATCATAAGCACACCAAGGACCTGGCATGGGGTTGATAGCGATTCTAAGGGCAGCCATGAGGGCTGTATATCGAGGGTAGTAAGTGTAGAGAGAGAGGCCAGCATCTTCTTTCCAGTCAATCCCAAAAGCACCATAGAGAGAACAGGATCTCTTCAGAAGATGGAGTAGAGAGGGCAAGGTAAGTGAGGCCATAGAGGACAGGGTGTCCACAGGCATGCCACAGAGTAGAGCCCCACGTAAAACCGGTACTCTCAGCTAGAAATGGCATTGCTCCCAGGTGACATTTAGCAATGTCTGTAGACATTTTTGGTTGACACTGAGAGTGTAGAGGCCAGAGGGCCTGCAATACCCGACTGTCCTACACCACCCCACAATAAAAAATTATCCAGTTCAGTATTGTTAAATGTCAATAGTGTTAAGGTTGAAAAACCCTGCATGGAGTAAAACTGAGCGTGAGAACGGCATTAAGAGCCAGAGGACATTGAACATTGGTGTAAGAAAACTAGAAAGGTGATGACTTTGAGGAGAGCGAAGAGGTAGCTTCCATATTGAAATCTGTAGACATTTCATTCCGAATCAGTGCTGGGAGGGCTAAGTGACCCAGACAGGCAGCCAGTTCTGGCGCTGCCCCTGGGGATGGAAGCCTGGAGTGGGGTTGGGGAGCAAAGCTACTGCACTTCCTCCTTGGTGATGCCCTCAGTGGATGTGCTGGTGTGAAGCCTGTCAAGACTGCTGTGGATAAGGAGGAAGGGGAGCAAGTGTGTGGGTTAAGCCATCAGGCACAGAGGCCAGGTGGACAAAGAAGATTCACGCCCCCAACCTGTACTTCCCCAGGCTCATGTTTTCCCATCCCCAGGCAGCTGTGCCTGTTAGAACAGAAATACTTCACTGCAGCCTGCGTTTATCACAAACAGATCCCTGACCTAAAACAGTCTGACCGTTAAATAAACCCAAGGTAGTGAAACAGTCCCAAGAGATTAAAAACTGTGGACTCCTGAGAGACTTGTCAGGCCCCTAAAATGTCACTATGATTCCTGATTAGAAACCCGTCATGTACCAGGCCTGTCTAAGAGATGGGCATGGGATTGGAAGCAGAAAGAGACCTACACAGTCCCCGGATGCATGGCCCCTAGAGCCTTGTAGAGAGAATAGTAATTAAGCAAATATTCACCTAAGTACCATAGAAGCATTACTACAATGCATGATCTGAGGAAGCACAAACTATGAAGCAGTCTGATAGGAGAGTGTTATCCATGAGGAAACCAGGGGACCTTTCTGTGAAAGTGGGGTGTAAAAGGCCTTTGCACTGTGGAGGCTCTGAAGTCAAAAGGGTGTCAATTTAGACTCTTGATTATGTATGCAAATGAGATTATACATCCAGATTCAAAGATCCACTGAGAGGATGGAGAGAAGTTGTTCTCTCTCCGGTAGAAACTTATTTCATGCTCAGTCCTCCCCATTGCAGTTGATGCCAACTGAAACTTCCATACTTAAGCCAAAAGCCTTGGGTCATCCTTGACTCCTCTCTCTGGCATCTCACAGTAGAGTACCCGTAGTTTTTAATGGGTCGACCTTCAGATTACATCCAGAATCTGGCCATTTCCCCTTACCCACACTGTGAGCCCAGGACAGGCCTCCAGCTTTCCTCACCAGGTTACCCCCATTGGTCTCCTAATTTGTCTGCTGGCTTCTTCTGCCCCTACCTCCTATAGCCTATCTCAATAGAGCAGCTAGCATAAAAGCTGTATCAGATCACATTCCTCCTTTGCCCCACACCTGCAGTGATTCCTCATTGAGGCCAAAGTCAAAGAGTAAAAGCCCACAAGCCACCT
Source organism: Noctilio leporinus (assembly GCA_004026585.1). Taxonomy (NCBI): domain Eukaryota; kingdom Metazoa; phylum Chordata; class Mammalia; order Chiroptera; family Noctilionidae; genus Noctilio; species Noctilio leporinus. The sequence continues at coordinate 25,306 of PVIW01001711.1, forward strand.
GCCAAGCTGTTGTCCTTCAATTTCCTCTCCAACTTCATTTTCTCCTAGTCCCCACCTCTCTTACCTCACTCCATCCACACCAGCCTCCTCCGTTTTTCCAGGAAGATGCCTGCCCCTGGGCCTTTGCACAAGCTTCTCCCCTGGTCCAGAATTCTCCTCCTCATACCCACAAGGCTAATTCCTTCAGGAAGCGCAAGTCTCTGCTCAAAAGCTAGCTTCTCCATAAGGCATACCCTGACTAACTGGCTCAAAATTGCAACACACCCCTCCACACACATTCCCATTCTCTGCATCTTTTTTCTATAGTACTTACCATTATTTCCCATGCTATATATTTAATTGACTTAATTATTAATAGTTTATCCATTGTGTATCCTTCCATTAGAATGTATGCTCTAGGGTCAGAGATTTATATCTGCTTAGTTGACTGATGTATCTTGGCATAAATATACATAATCTGCCAAGCACTCTGCTTTAAACTTGTATGCCATGCTATTCATTTCATTGGTATTGTGAGTTAAGAATTACTATTGTTCTGCTCTGGCTAGTGGCTCAATGGATAGACACCGGCCTGTGAACCCAAAGGTTGCTGTTTCAATTCCCCAGTCAGGGCACATAACCAGGTTGCAAGCCAGGTCTCCAGCCAGGTCCATAGCTGGAGGCAGGTGAAAGGCAACCATACATTGATGCTTCTCTCCCTTTCTTCCTCCCTCTCTGCCCTTCTCTCTAAAAATAATGAATGAAATCTTAAAAAAAATAATTGCTATTGTTAACACATATTAGAATGATTATATAATGAACACAAAGTACATTTGTTGGTTAAAATGATAGCTTTTTAGTGTAAACATTTCAGATATCACAATTTTGTTTATTTAGGTATGTCTTTATTATTTTAATGAAGAGAGCACCTTTAAGAAGGAAAGCAGCAGGGCCTTGATGTCCTGTTTTCCTCACTAATAAACAAATCCAGAAGGCTAGTCACAATGGGGTAGCATTTGGGAACAAGAAGCTTCCAAGCAGGGTGGGACTACTTCTCTTGTTTGCAAGCTGCCCTTTGCACATCACATTGGTCATGTTAGAAGGCCCATGAAGCAATTAGGAAGAGCTAATGGATGGGAACACTGTGTTCTTTGAAATCCCTCTGACAGGAGCAGACAGTCCCTCCCTCCCCCTGACCATCCTGAAGGGGAAGTATGTTGGCCGGGATGGGGTGGGAATTCCCCCTCCCTTTGGTCTAGTTAACAGATGAACCTCATGAGGGTGAAAAATGGGTCATTCTCAACCACAGGATGCTTTAACTTGAAGCCAAGGCTTCCTGGGAAATAAAATACTGGAGAAGACGTGAAACGAACTTGAGTTGCCCCCCAAACAAGATTTTTATAAAAACAAGTGTCATTAAAAATGACCAACTCTTGAAGCCGAGCTGTTTCATAGTGTTACCAATAGGTGGCAGCCGGTGATCCATCTTTCTTTATGAGTTGGCAGCTTTGACCCTGTTTTCCCCAGTGAATGTCCACACGAAAAATTATGCTTGGTTCTTCTCTTTTGAAGCTGTCCCTGTCATCAGACAGCAGTTTGGGATGTGCAACAACTTACTGTATTTTATTTCCTACCTCCTTCTAGATTAAGCCTCTTGGTGACCTCAAACCACTGTTAGCAAGTCAAGCATGACACTGTGACCTGAAAAAAACATCGAGGAAATGAAAGATAAAACAAAACAAAGACTATACTGTGAGCTTTTGAAGAGAGAATAACATCATGGAAAGCAGGCAGTTAGCAAACTAAATCAGAGACTAGTTATGTGCAGAGAAGTCTAGCAACAGAAGGGGCAATTTTGTGATTTGCCTTTTCAGGGTCTCTATATCCAAACACTGAGAGCTTTCATGTGACCACTGATGCTCAAGGGGTGTACACTGACCTGGGCACTGCAGTTTCTTCCTTCCAATTCCAGAAAGTTCTGATCTGTGACAAAACAAAACAAAACAAAACAACCTTTCAGTGGATGAGTTTCCAAGAGAATGAAATTATTTTCTCTAGACACTAGCCAAAGCTAGTATCTATAGGCATTTTAAAAACAAAATTAAAAATCAAAAAGCCTTCAAGTCAACCAAATATTTAACAACAACAACAACAAAAAAAAAAAAAAAAAACCTATACCTAGGGGACCAGCCTGCTAGAAGTGATTTTTAAACTACTGGTATTTATTTATTTATTTATTGAGAAGCAACTGTGTAGGCCATAATAAGCATTGTAAAGAAGAATAGAAAGGAATGGAATGGAATACTATACTATACTATACTATACAACACAATAAAATGCATCAGAGTGTATTCCTCCCTGTGCAGAGTTTAAAGGTAAAAATTCTTGCTCTGGGTCATGGTCAAAGAAAATTTGAAGGACTGTGCCTGTTTTTGACCTATATGTTTTCTATAGTCTAATACCTACCAGTAAGCTCCTCACCATGAACAAATCTAATATAACAAATATCACTTTGGGTGAGTGTGAGTGGTATCAAACAGCAAACTAAGTTAAATGCCTCCATAGCTGCTGATATACAAATATAAAGAGTTAGGCCATTTATCATTGGCATTATCCACATATCCATGATTTTCCCAAACAAATCTATTTTCAGTCAATTTGTCCTGTTCTTCCATAAGCACAATCATACTCATGATGTTATGCATCTTAAATTTCAATCTGGGAAAATCTAGCCACTGGTTAAACTGATAGGTCCGTTAGTGGTCAAAATATAAAGTTGTAAAGTATCTGGGCAGGTAAAGTCAATGATTGCAGCAGGTCAGAAGTAGCAAAAAATTGAATATGGATTTTATAGGAGATATATAACTTTTTCTTAAGATTTTATTCATTATTTTTAGAGAGAGGGGAAGGGAGGGAGGAAGAAAGGGAGAAAAACATCAGTGTATGGCTGACTTTCAACCTGCTTCCAGCTACAGACCTGGCTGGAGACCTGGTTTGCAACCTGGGTATGTGCCCTGACTGGGAGTCAAACCAGTGACCCTTGGGTTTGCAAGCAGTACTCAATCCACTAAGCCACACCAGCCAGGGTAAGATATACAATTTTTTTAAGTTGATAAATAACATTTCAAAAGGAAAAAATGAAAGAGATATTATGCTAGGCAGAAACCAGGCCTGCTAGTGGACTGGATTATGTCTCCCTTCAGATTCATATGTTGAAACCTTAATTTCCAACATGACTATATTTGGAGATAAGAGTCCTTAGGAAGCCATTAGGTTTAAATGAGATCATGAGGGTGGGGCCCTAATCTAATGGCACTGGAAGAGAAATAGTGATCCCCCTGCCCCCACAAGTCTAGAAGAAGGCTGTCACCAGGAACCATATCAGCAAACTCCTTAATCCTGGATTTCCCCATCCTCCAGATCTATGAGAAATACATTTCTGTTGCTTAAGCCACCTAGTCTGTAGTACTCTGTTAGAGTAGCTGGAACATTCTAACATAGCCTGGCACCTGTGAATGTCCGTGGTTCCCGAGGCAACCTTTCCCAGTTGTATTTCAGACTGAATGGAGTGCAGCCTCCTCTAGTGTAAAAATCTAATTTAAGTATCAGTCCTCACAAAGCCTTTGAAGTCTCAGCACAACGGTGACGATATATTTATTCATTGAACAAATATTTCAAGAGTATATCATTAAAACTAATCTGACTATGAGAAAAGTGGGCAAAAGAAAAGCTGCTTTGAGAGCCTGGAAAGGAAATGTGATCATTTCCTGAAGAGGTGATGCCCACCTTTTCAGATGGAGCATTCCAGTTACTCCCACACCCCTGGGTCTGGAGAGGGCTGGGCATCCAGCAGGACAAAGGCTGCAGGATTTAGCTTCTTTTCCTTCCTTTCTTTCTTCCTTCTTTCTTCCTGTAATACGTTTACTGACTTTAGAGAAAGAGAAAGGAGGTGTGTGTGTGGGGAGGGGGGATGAGAGAGAGACATAGATTGGTTGCCTCCCTTTTGCAGCCTGATCAGGGATCGAACCTGCAACCTGTTGGTGTAAGGAATGAGGCTCCAACCGACTGCGACACACAGGCCAGGGGAGCTTTCACTTTCCTCTTTTCCTGTTATAAGTTATTGTCCCTCCTGTTCTAGTGCAATGATTTGATTTAATCCTCATGGCTTTCAGAACATCACTCATTTTTCAACAATTATTTTTTTAAGTATATACTTTATGCTTAAAGTATAACACATCCAGGTGCTGAGGTAAATTGGTGAAGAAAACAGAAAAGTTCTTGAGTTTGTGGCACTTAGAGTTGGAAGAGACAATAAACAAAATAAATAAGAAAAACGTAACACACCAAAAGGTTGGAATGTGCAATTGCAACATTTTCTAAGAATATTCAATTCTGTTCCAGGAAAAAATTTTTTGGATGAATGAAACTCATAATTGAAGTGCACATAAGTAAATTAATAACACATAGAGGCAAAGAAGGGGAGCAGCTTAGACAAGAACCTAGTATAAAGGAACCATGGACATGGATAACAGGTGGGATTGACTTTGGGGGGAATGGGTGGGTGGGGAGGGGGACAGAGGGGAGCAAAAAGGGGATGGATGTAATACAACAACAATAAAATTAAAAAAATATATAATACATGAGGCGTGTTGGAAAGATCAAGTAGAGCGTAGGTACATAGATCAGAAGAAATGACAGAGCCAGAATACTGTGCCTGATATTCAAAATACTCATGAATGTGAGACACTGAAGATTTATGAGTTCTTAATTTGGCTTCCCATTTGGGAGGTGCATTCAGATGCCAAATAACCTTTGCTCCAAAGCAAAGGTTATGAACTTACCCCATCATTCTCCCAGTGTGAATTTTAATTGATTTAATAAACCATGTGATTCAATTATCTTAGCTTGATTTGTGATCCTCTCTGAGACAGGTTGCCTGATAGTGGATTTAGAGCTCTCATACAATGAAATAACTTCCCACATAACAGCATGAAAAATAGAACACAGAAAGGAGGTGGTCAGCAAAACTCTGACGGAGAAGGTAACATCATAATGCAAAGACTTAAAGGAACTGAGGGAGCAAGATGCACAGATATTCTGAGGAAGATCACTCCAGAAATAGAGAACCACACTTGGACAAGATCCCTAGCTGTAAACTTTTTGAGCAAATTCCAAGAGGAAGGAGTTCAGGTGGCCAGTAGCCAGGTGGCCAGAAAGAAATGAGCAGGCCCACAAGAGGCAGGCAACAGCCTCCTAGCCCCATTAGCCCTCGGAAGAACTTGGTCTTGTACCCCAAAGTGGTTTCCACAGGAAGGTTTGGGACAGGAGAGTGGTTGAATTTACATTCTAACACAATCAGTCTGACTGCTGTCCACTGAAAAGGACTGAAGCAAGCAGGAGGTCAGTGGCACGACAGTTGCAATGATCCAAAAAGATGATGGTGGCTCAGATCAAGGTGGCAGCAGCGCAGTGGGGAAAAGTGAAGAGGTTATGGAGATATTTTGGAAGCAGAGCTCACAGGAAGTGCTAGGGGCTTAGATGTGGGAGTGAGAAAGGAAGGTGTCAATGAGGGATTTAGGCCTTAGCAACTGGAGAAGACAAGGCCATGAACTGCAAGAGAGAACGTTGAGGAGGAGATGTCAGCAACATTTTACTGAAGAAGGAACTGAAAACTTAATCACTTACCCAAACTCACATAGGAAGTGAGTTGTTCAAGCCAAGCTAGGTCATATTTCCAAGTTCATGTTCTTTCTGTCTCTCAGCCCACTGAGAAGACTATAAAGAGGAGTACACAGAGAAACAAGTGTATAGAAAGAGTGTTCTACAGGGAGAATAGGAAGAGGAGTATAGAGAAGATTATATAGGAAGAGGAGGATACGGAGAGAGGGGTATAGAGAGGATATGTAAAGAGAGAAGTACTCAGGGAGTGGGGTGTCCAGAGAATGGGGTATATAAGGAGAGAGGCGTATAGGGAAAGACATTGAGTGCAGGACTGCAGAGAGAGGTCTATAGAGAGTAATGGGAGCAGAGCCAAAGGATCAGCTAATTCTGACTGCAAGGGGTGAGTGGGAGATCAAACATTTCACCAAGGAAAACTCACAGCTTGGCCTATAGTATGAACAGATTGGGAGATGGGAGATGGAGGTGAGGTTTTCAGACAGAAAGCAGCACGAACAAGACTGAGAGGTATAGAGTGTAGGGAGAATGCAGAGAATCTGAGGGTTGGGTTACACTATTTCAACAGTTTTACTTTAACTCAAAATTTAGCATAGAAATCTTGTGACGTAATTTATTCTGCCTATAGACTCAAAGTGTCATGCAGAGATCAAGAGAAAAACAAGATTTTCAGTGAAAGAGTCTTTTAAACAGATTTTTCTTACTGTGCCCACTGTCAGTGCTTGTCTCATAAGAAATGTCAGAGCAATTCAAGAGAATGTAACTGGGATGTGCAAAACTCATTTAGCAAGTTGCACACAGATATCCCAGGTCAGCAGCTGAAATTATTTGTAAATGTGAAGGCAATTTGATATCCCTTAATTGAGTGCATCTCCATTTTTAAAGTGCGTGCAAATCTGGCACAGCAAATTCTGATTCACTAAGGATGAAATGGGGCCTGGGATTCTGTGTTTCTGTTCAGCTCCCAAATGATGCTGATGCGGCTGCTCTGTGGACCACTTTCCTGAGCAGCAAGACCTGACCCTTTGTAAAGTGCACTGAAGTCTAATCCTTGGTGTTAAATGAAAAGAATTGATCAGAGGTTAATTCATCATTTTGGAGGAGGGAAAGGTATCAAGTTAGGAGAACTGGGAAATGTAAATGCAGGGAAATCAGAAGGACATGTTCAGGTCATAAAGACCTTGAGGAGAAGAAAAACAAAATGAAAAAGTTAGAAATTGCAGAATATTTGCCTTCCTGCCACCACCTGGCGGGATGAGCCATAAACACAGCTGGAGTTTGATCTCCTGGAGCAGGGGGACAGTTTGACACTGACCTTGAGCATGGATCACCCCCATGGCCTCCATGGTGGGTGCCCCTCCCAGACTAAGAGTGTTTTAAAGGGAAGAATTGCGTGAAAATGAAGTGATTCTTAATTAGAGGTTAGAAAACTTGGTGTCTAGCCAGGCATGCTTTGAGAAAGTTCCCATAGGTATTTGAGGTGTGTTTGCGTAGCAAAGGGTGAGATCATAACAAAAGAAATTTAATTATGTAAAAGGATGTCTCCGAGGTTCTGAGTTCCAGCACGGCATGCCTGTATGGCTTTTGTCAGTGTCAATGTATGAAATTGATGGCTTTAGTGACATAGTTGAGGTATGACGGGGTATTCATGTTGTTTCTTCTGCCATTCTGTGTTGTCTTTTGCTCTCATTACATGGAAGGAGATCCACAGTTACATAATGCCTGCCATCTGTTAACTATGCAACCATGGGCCACAAGCTCAATGCCAGGGCCATCATCTCATCAAAATGATGAATGACGCAGCCTAGCAGTCACAGGGATGGGCAAGGGTGCCAAACTTCCAGGGTTCAAATCCCAGATCTACCATTTATCGCTGTGTAACTCTGGATGAGTAACTTGCCCTCACTGTGCCTTTTTTCTTCGTCTCTGCGAAGGAAGAGACTAGTGACATATACCTCATGTCATTGTTATGAGGATAAACTGAGCTAAGTGTTGTCAAGCTGTTAGAACATTGCTAACATGGTAGGTGCTACTCAAGCATTTAATAAATGAAAATGAGACTCACAGACCCCTAGAGGTTTATGGAAATATTTTCCAAAATCCACTTTTGTTTTTTAACTCCTCACCTAACTCCACGTGATTACCAACTCATCTTGGATCACCCGGACGTCCACCTTGCTAGTGAGTGCTGCCATGCTGTTCCAGTGGCCCTGTGTGCACCTGTGGGCTGTGTGGACAAAATCCCTCAACCATAGAAAAGCAGTGGAGGGTTTAGGCCTCTCAGTGCAATGGAAGAGAGAGGCTGACTCACGAAGCTGAGCTGTGTGTGGGCAGGCAGTTCCACTGTCACGTTACAAGCAGGTGGGCCATGCGGCTCCCGTTTTTGCATAGTGAGAAACACTCAGTGAACGCAGTTTACTTCTGCTTCTAGCAATAATTGTGTTAGATGCCCACCTAATACAAACTGAAAGTTTGCGGCAGTATCCTCAGGTGAATAAGACAGCATTATAGAATTGTGCAATGACACTTCAAACCCCTAAAGCGGGGCACTGGCCAGATCCCGAGCAGGTGCAACGAGACTCGTTTGGGTGGGGGCAGGTGGGAAATGAGCTGGGAGCTGGAATCAACAGCTGCTGTCAGCGGGAAGAGGCAATGGTGCTGGCTGGCACAAGAACAGACAGGGACGGTCAAGCCCCTTCTTCCTCCTCCCACCTTCCTGTCTTTCTTTAGGGTCCCTTTGGCAGAGCCCAACAGAGAGATGACACAGGGGAAAATAGTGTTTTTAGAGTTAGAGCCCAGATAAAATAGAGTATGAATAGGTTGATTTGGAGCTGAGACATGATAGTTTACTATCCACTACAAGCAATAAAATAAGGATAATAACACCTGCCTCAAAAATCAGATTAGATTATATATGCAAGAGTGCTTATAAAAAGTGTTCTGTGTTAAAAAATAACATTATTGAGACAAGGTAGGGAAAATATTATTTGGGATAGTAGTAAAAGGTTAATTTTACACCTAGAATTTTAAGACTCTGCTTTTTAACCACGAATGTGTGTATGCATAAACAAGTAGGTACAGTTAACTTGATCCTTCCATATTAACTTTGGAAAAGGTTCAAACTCTTTTCTTCTAAACTCTCACCCAAGGTAAGAGAGAACCAAGGTCCTGAATACAATAGCAGCATGAGCAAGAGCCCCTCGACATGCACAGCAGTTTCCCAGACTAGAAAAAGCTCACGTCCTGAGTCTGGGGGACCAGATGGCTCAGAGTTGCTGCTGCACAGCCGGCAGCCTGGAAGGAGGTAGTTAGGTTATGGCACTGAACACACATGTGTGACATTGCTGGAACAAGTCATAAAAACTTTTGTGTTTATTGTTTATGGTAAACATTGCTATGCATGTTGATTTTTTTCATAGTAATTTGCCACAAAACCCCACAAGTATATTAATATTTTCATTTCTATTGATTTCATTTCCTAGAAATAAGTCCTGTATTAATGGGTGGGTTGGCCTGCAAGAACTTGCTGTTAAATTATGTCATTTTTTCCTAAGAATCCATGAACCTTTTTCTTTCATTTTGTATTTCATGAGAGGTGCACTTATTGCAGATTATATTGATTTGCTTTTTGGACAAATAATAATTGGGGGTTTACCATGGACATGAGCTAAAGCTAAGCGATCAACCAAAAATTTATCATCCTTGACCTTATAGACATTACAATCTACTATGAGAAGCAAGAGATAACTATATAAACATACCAACAAAGGTATTCTATGAAGAACAATTTATGAGAATAGGGGTGAGGAGTATAGGAACTTAATTTAGTATGTACATTTAGAAAGTCTTCTAGTGGAAGTAGTATTCAAACTAAGACCTAAAGGGCAGGTCAATGAAAGTCAAGTGGTGGGTGGATAAGTGGAAGATTTCTTGGCAGAATTGGAAGCAGAGGAGAAGGTAACAATCTGAAAAAGAACTCAGCATAGCTACAGTACCGTGAGAAGTCTCCCTGAAGCTGGTGGAGTAAAGCCAGGTCAGGCATTATTATTCACTCTGGAATTGGGCCCATCACCTCTCCCTAAATCAGCGAAGACTCTGTTGATGTGGAAAAAAGGCGATATGGCTACAGCCTGGCTCCTCTCCCTCACATCCTAACTGCACCCCCCTCCCCCCTCTAACAGCTTATCTTTTAGCCATGTGACACCAATGGCAGCTCTCCAAAAGCATCATGCTTCATTGTGGTTTCAGAAAATGCCAAGCATCTTCTGAGAACAGTGAGAAGATCACTGGAGCAAAATGTTTGCTTAAAACATGGTCAAGGCCTACCACTGAGCAGGTTGTAATGGTACTGAAACTGAGGATGGCCTTGTTACAGTAGAATGAGTAGCAGAGGTGAAACAAAGGCAGGGCCCTCACCATTGCAGTCTAACGGAGGAGGCTAGCAGCAGAGGAAGACATGTCTCACCTGCTGACCCAGCAATCCTGAGCCTGGCTCAATAAGGCTGCCAGGCACTCCGAACAACAGCAGGAAGCTGGTGCCCTTGAAAGTCTGTGTGTGTCTTCTCCACTAGCTGAGAAAAGGAAAATCTTGAGACTGTGCTTTTATCCCAAGGGATAAAGGGAGGGAGACCACAGTGCCCAAAGGAAAAAACCCATAAAACAACTTGGTTAACTGTCTGGCCCCATCATGTATGCAGAATGAACAAATAGCCTAGGGCAAGATAAGGATTCGTGGCTAACAGATCCCCGCACTAAACTTACATTTAGATAGTGCTCCTGGGAAAGTTGGCACCATCTTTACCTGTCAATCAATATGTAACTCCCTCACCTCCATCCCACCAACAATGTAAGTCCTCAGAACAAAGGACTCTCTCTCTCCTCTTGGCCCTCTGGCTACCTGGGCTCTGGCCACACAGGTACTGGTCACCTAGCCTTTGGTCACCCTTGCTTTTACTCTATCATTCACTAATAAACTTTGGGTGCATACTATTAGGCTCACTGATCTATAATCTTTATTATGTTGGTGAGAAGAACCAGGGTTTCTCCAGTAACAGCTTCAGGTTCCAAGCTAAAGGCTGTGGGTTCACAAGTCAGTGGGGTACCTTGCAGGCTTTTTAAGCATGAGATCAGGTTAGTATTTTATAGGTATAATTCTGATAACATTGTAGAATGACCAGTTGTATTAGTTGGCTAAGGCTACCATAACAAAATACCAAAGAGTGGGTGGCTTAAACGACATAAATTTATTACCTCAGAATTCTGGAAGCCAGAAGTCCAAGATCAAGGTGCAGAAAAATTCAGTCTCTGGTGAGAACTGTTTCTAGCTTGTAGATAGTCAACTTCTCATAGTGTCTTTAAATGGCCACTTCTCTGTGCATGATGAGAAAGAGAAAGAGATAGGGCAAAAAGGAGAGGTATGGGGAGATGGAGAAAGGAGGCATCTTTGGTGTTTCTTCCTGTCCTTATTGGATTAGGACTTCATTTAACCTCACTTACCTCCCTAAACTCCCTATTTCTAAATACAGTTACATTGGTTGTGAGGTCTTCGACATGTGAATTTATGAGGATACAACTGTTATTCATAAAGCAAATGGAAAGAGAAATGTAGGCAAGACAACAGGTTGCACCACCAGTGAAACATTAGAGGCTAAAAAGACAAGGGCCTGACTCAGAGCCGTGAACTACAGTGGCATCCCAGTGGAGAACCACTAGGCTATAGAAATGGAAAGGAAGGGAGGAGTAGCAAGAGTGGGTAGGAAATAAATCAGTTGGTGTTGATAACAGTAAATTGAATCAAAGACTGTCTCTTACAACTGTGTTTAAAGGCTGGTGATTAGGGAATGGCGCTGCAGTGGAAGAAAGAGCTTCTTTGGGGAATAGTGATGGTTTGGGGCCTAGCTGGTCTGCAGTATTGTGAGGTTATTATGGTGTACTTAGGGGACAATGAATTTATCTCCTCTCAACTAAATGCTACCTAAAATACATTTCATCAAAAAGTTGTTGATTTTGAATTTTTTAAAAAGTCTTTACACTCAGCCCTTGAACCCATTTAGTTATTTGTAAGAATGATCAACAGGTTCTTCATTATCTAGTTCGACCACACATTAGTTAGGATTTAAGCCAAGTTCTCATATACTGATCTATCCCACCATGTTACACATACTATCCTCTAAAGAAATAGTTAGTAGGTATTCATTTATGCATGCATTCAAGTGATAAATATATAGTTAATATAAGCTGATGACAAGACACAGTTCTAGGCACTGTGGATTTAAAGGTACCTAAAAAGGAGTTGGCTCATTGGCAATGAGCTTAATAGCTCTGTGTTTAAAAATGTTTATTCATTTTCTCATCTAAGCCTTCACTTTCATCAGTTCTCCTTAACAGTCAGGAACAAATATGTTGTAGCACACTGAAAAGGATCTAGGTACACAGCACAGAACTTTAAGAGGAAGCTGGTAGAGAAGTCAAACCAAGTGACTATTTCTCTGGGAGTTGATTTGCCAGCTCTAAGAGGAGCTGGCTCTCTAAGAAGCAGGACAGACATAGCCTGAAAATTGGGGTGCGTACATTACAAACCTACAGTAATCAAGCCTATCATAATTGTGTGTTGGGTTTGCTTTATTCGTGGAGACCACAGACTTGAGCACCATTGTAAAGTTTCACTCCAGCTTATTATTGTTTAGTTATTGGAATAAGAACAAGTCAGAGCAAGACCTTCAGGATCCTTCCGGCTGTTCCCTAGAAGTTCATCATTTCTTATAATGTAGCCACTTTACTCTTTGAACTTGATGCTGTGAATTTTAAGGATACAGTCTGTGTTTCGTAGGCTGGAAGACTCCTTAGGCTACTCTGTTTTCCCTTAGTATTCTTTACAACTTCTTCTTCATGCATGCTCTGTTTTCCAGTAACATAACCCCACCCCAGTGCCTTTAGACATCTCTACTTTCTAGTCGACATGTATTTATTGTCCCTATTTGGCTTGTGTGACCTTGGGCTAGGTGCTATGAGTGAAAGATGAGAGAGACTTGGACCTTGTTAAAGTACAAAGAAAACAATTGTGTAGCTGAGCTAAGCTCTGGACTCAATAAGACCTAGGGGGGATTTCAGCTTCTCCACCTACCATCTTCAGCAAGTTATTAAAATTCTTCTAAGTTCCTGTTTTTGCCTCTACAAATGGACACCATAATAATATTTGCCTCATAGGCTTGTTGTGAAGATTAATTAAATAATGAACGTTTAGTGCCTAACACGTAGACCATGCTTAATATAATTTAGTCTCATTATGATGATCATTATTTCCATTGGGAAGAGGATATTCAGACTTTTTGTTTGGAACTTCCCTTCTCCCCCTGCCCCCCTGCTTAGTTTGTTTGTTTGTTTTCATTCTCGATCTTAACCGCACAGGGTTCCCTGGTTTTCAGAGGAGAGAGAAAGATGCTCTCTCTGCAGAGGACCTGAGATCTGAGCAAAACGTGACTGCAGGTGTACAGGGACCACAGATAATGGTGTGGTGCCTCAATATAATCTGCTTTAGTCCTGTTTTCATCTTCTCATTCGTGACCTTTGCAAATCATTGGTTGTAGAAAAGACAAAGAACCCCATGATGCAGTCTTAAGGTCAATAAATATTTATTCTGCAATTTCTGTGTGCCAGGTCCTGAGTCAATGCTAGGGACAGTGTGGAGCTCATGGCAGCCACAGGCTAGGACCTCCTGGGACACACAGCCTAGCAGACAGCAAACCAACACTTACCTACAGGCAAGCGGAGCTCTAGAGATGAACTGAGTGGGGCTCAGCTTAGGCTGTGAGGTACCACCTTGACCTGCTTCCAGGGACCACACTGGGAATCTCATGTGCAGGGTGGTCACTCGCAATTGCCCAAACTGGAGACCTGGGGTGAAATGAACAACTAAAACCTTGGCAGCTAAGCAAGGGATGAAGCAGCAGGCTATTGAAGGCCGATTATGGCACTGGTTGATCTGAAATTGCAAAAGAAATTGCAAAAGAATGTGGGTGAAGAGACGGTGTTAACCTCTCCAAACTATTTTCTGGCCAGGAATGTTAGTTCAGAAAAAGGAATCTGATGATGAAGAGGTGATTGCTGATGTTTCCTGTGCTCTTCCTCAATTCTCAGGATGACAATGCTCAGGAAACCACCGATGGTGACTAAACTGTGATTTCAATTCAAAATAATTGTGCACAGTTGGAGACCTCCAACTTTATCAGCTGAGTGAATGACTGGAAGTGCTTTGAATTTGCTAAACTAGCAAAGCTAAGCCAGTCTTCATGAGAATAGTAGTTCTAATGGTCACAGACTCCGCAGTAATTTTATATAAAAATAGCATCCAGCTGCCTAGCCATCTGTCTGGGCAGCCCTTGATGTTCAGGAAGTTGTAATTGTCAAATCACAGCTGAACACGGCTTAGATGGTGCGGGAAGCTGAGCCCCTGCTGTTAGAACTACCTTCTCATTGACATAAATCAGCTGCTGGTAAGGGCCCCACTGCCCTCAGGGTTACCCCCTCACACATAGCTCACTTGGTGATGGCAGAGGCTGCCCAGATCCTCAACTCAAAGATGTCACAAATGGCAATTGAGGCAAATCTCCAAGCACTCCAGGATGGACAAGGCTACGAGGCGACATTACAAAGAACTAACATTTGTTGAACGCTCACTCTGTGTTGTGCAGAGTTATGAATTTCACTCGGATGACGGTAACCACGAGGCTAAGTGGTTAACATGGGTTAGTCCTGTAGGGCAGGAAGTGGGGAAAAGTGTGAGAATAAGCATCCTTGGAGGTTTTAGAGAAGACTTTGGAAACTGAGACCAAGGCAATGGTCCAGCTATGTGAACAGGTGCCCTTGAACAGAGGCTGGCCGTCTTGGAGTCACTCAAAGTTAGGGACTATGTTAAGAAAGTCAGGACAAAAGAGAACTCAGGGAAAGGCAAAGAGGGACTTGGAAAATGAGGTGGGAGGTTAGATAGAGATGGGTTTAGGTTCTGGATTCCAGGTATCTCAGAGAGGGAGAAAGCAACCCTCTTTAATCAGCTGCTGAATGCCCGCCAGGCTAGGAAAAGGGTTCAGGCTGCTTAAATGCTTCCTGATTCATGACTCTTGGGTTAGCAGCTGTGGCCACAGAGGGGCAGGCCCGTGGTAAAGTGCAATAAGTCAGGGACTGTCATTTACTGGAAAGGAAACACTGCTTCCAACTCAAGATGGAGGCACTTCTGAGGAAAAAGTAGGATTTCATAAATGTACATTCAGTTTTACCAGTTAACATTCCCCCTCCCTCACTCCAAATACATGTACTTCCCTTTCCCATCCGGGGCAGGCAACTGACAGCACAGCAGGTCTGCGAGTTTCTGTCATTAGTGGGAAAGGAAGTGACTCCTGAGTTACTTGCAAAGTGCAGCTGTACCTTGAGAGTGCATGGGGCAAGCTGGCTACTCGTCTGACTGTTCGCAAGTGTGAAACTGTACCACAGAGAAGTAACAGGGACTCTTTGGGTTGCCATCGTCACTTATTGGTTAAGGAGTTCGAAAGGCAGCATAGCTGGGGGCTGGCGAAGGGGGACACTGTACTTAATACAGCATGGGTTTGGGGTTGTAATACTAGTTGTGCCAACACCCTATTGTAAAGTTTGGGGCAACAAAGCTTCTCTCAGCCCCAACATCACATCCCTAAAAATAAGGGATTGTACTGTACGATGCTGAGGAATGTGTGGATCAGATAAGATGATGATAAATTCTCTCCTCCCCCGTATTCCCAGACACCTCAGCCAGAAACCAGGGAGTCATGGGAGACGCCTTGCCCCCTTGTTTCCCACCTCCTACTATTTCCACTGCCGCAATTTTCTGAATCCATCTTTTTTCTTTCCCAGTTGCCCCTGCCTTACATCAGGCTCTCACGCTCTCTCACCCGAATACACTGGTTCCCGGTGCCAAATGTTACCTTGTTTGTGCATCATTCTCATCCACTCCCACCCAACATTAAATAGTTTATAGAGAGGAGAGTTTATTTATTTTTTCTCTCTGCATCATCTGTCTCAAGAACAGACATGAAATAGGCTCCCTCCAAAATGTGTGGGGAATAAATAACTAAGTAGAAGAATGAATTAATTGAACGGCATGTGCAAGCACCATTTCTTTTTTAACAAGGCAGTGCATGCATGAATGAAAGCTATTCTTGTTCTGTTCAATACATGCATGTGCTATGAATCTGGCACTGTGCTAAGTACTAAAGATAGAAAGGTGAGTGGAATCTAGTCCCTGCTACTCAAGCAAGCTTGAGACCTAATGAAGAACTGGTGTTGTAGTTCTGGGCTGAAGGGAGTCTGAAGGTGGAATGTACTCTTCCTCAAGGGACCTCAGATTTTTTTTTTCTCTTATAGCCTTAAGTTGGTTTAAGAGTTTCATCTGCATTTTAAAGAGTAATCTGCTTTACTCAAAGTCTACTGATTGAAGTGTTAATTATATCTTTTTAAAAAATTTGCAGCATTATTAGGTTGGTGCTTGATTTAACATCTCGGGCACCACAGCCTACTCAAGTTGACACATAAAAACTACCCCTCAGGTACACAGGTTGTTGATGATAGTTTGACGTCTACTATGTTATATGCCTGTAAAGTGAGTTAGGTCTTTCCTCCATGACAGATTTCTCTATGCTCTTTGACATTTCAAGAACATCCTCTCTGTAAATGTCCTGCACTCTGGTGGGTGCTTCCATATGTGTATTATTCAGTCCTCACTACAACTCGTGATGTAGGTATTCTCATCATATTTTATTTTATTTTATTTTAAATATTTTATTTATTATTTTCAGAGAGAGAGGGGAAGGGAGAGAAGCAAAGAGGGAGAAAAAGAGAAACATCAATGTATGGTTGCCTTTCACCTGCCTCCAGCTTATGAACCTGGCTCAAGACCTGTCTTGCAAACTTGTTATGTGTCCTGGCTGGGAATTGAACCAATGACCTTTGGGTTTGCAGGCCAGTGACTATCCACTGAGCCACCAGCCAGGGCTCCTCATCATCTTTTAAAGATGAACGAGGTCTAAATAACTTGCATGAGGTTCCATAGCTAATACGTAGTGA
Source organism: Noctilio leporinus (assembly GCA_004026585.1). Lineage (NCBI taxonomy): Eukaryota > Metazoa > Chordata > Mammalia > Chiroptera > Noctilionidae > Noctilio > Noctilio leporinus. The sequence continues at coordinate 42,052 of PVIW01001711.1, forward strand.
AGCTGAGATTTGAGTAAAGGCCTTTCCCACTCTTGAGTACAATAATCTTTTTACTGCATCATGATAGCTTTAATAAATATCTAGCTTGAAACCTTGCTTTTCCTCTAAGAAGCATTCGTTTTTCCAGGAATTCTATAGTATTGTATTTGTAACAGGGGACCTCTTTCTACAAGGATGTGAATCAGCAGCCCTAACTCACTTCATATTAGTCCTGCATCAGGGAGAGGCCATGCATGATTGGCCACAACCACATTGGATCATAGTCAGTCAATAAGATGAAGGGGAAGCTTCTCAGATATCATAGTTATAACTAATTTTTTCTTCTCCCTCCCTCTCTCTCTCTCTCTCTCTCTCACACACCCATACACACACCCATACACACATAATTGTCTCCTTAATTCTAGGCCAGCCCCAGAGTACATAGCCACAAGCATTTCTCAATGAAGAAGATAGAATTGTTGCTACAAGGGTAATCAGTTACATGTCTGCTCAACATATTAAAAATATTCTACTTTAAACTTACAAAATTAAATAGAATAGAGACAACAAATGAAAAATGCCTTTACTTTGGTACTCCAAATTTCAGTAGGGAAAAAAAAAAAGCCATGTGGTATGGATATGTGAATCCAGTAGACATTTATTGATGGCCTACTAAGGGCCAAACAATGTTGACCTTTTAAGGGATACAAAATAAGCAGGACGTGGGCTTTTACCTCAAGGACAGAGGCATGGGAAAGAAAGGGAGAAGTGGTATTTCTTGAGTGGCTGTTATATTGCAGTCATTTTATCTCACTGAATCTTTATAACAATCCCTGAGGTAGACTATATTGCCCTTTTTTTTTTTTTTTCAGTAGAGGAGGAAATTTGATCTTAGCAAAATGGAGTGATTTGCCCAAATCACACAACTGGTGAATACTAGATCTGGGGCCTTAACCCAGTTCTCCCTCTCCCTAAATCCAAAGCTCATGCATCTTATACCGGGTCACATTGCAGAGTAGGTAATATATATTATATACAAATATGTGTGTGTGTTTGGGTTTGTGTGTGTAAAGAAAAAGTCAGTTATAACCATGATATCTGAGAAACTTCCCATTCATCTTATTGATTCTTAATGGTTATAACTAGCATAGAAATAAAACACCAAGAAAGGATCAAGTAAAGCTGCAGGAATCTGGAGGTATCATTTGAGATGGACTTTTTAAAAAGATAGTATCTTTCAGGTAGAGATGAGAAAGAGTGTAAGCAAGACTTGAGGGGGAAAGTAGGTGTTCAGAGGATAGGTGTTGCACAAACTTTCATGGAGCTTTAAAATCTAAAATCAGGATGATCATTCCAGGAAGGGTAACTAATGTGAATTAGAGCAGAGTGGATTGGAGGATAGGAAGACCAGGTTGCATAGATCCTTGTAAGTGTCCTCATGAGGGCCAGCAAGAATGGAAAGGGAAGATGGATTTGAGAGATAAGAGGGGATTATACATGTTACTGAATTTCAGTGACTGACCAATGAATTCAGATTGCTATGAAAACAACGAAACCCAATGTAGGTGGTGGAACAGGTGGCCTGGCCATAAACTACAGGTTCAGTAAAGATGAAAAGAAAACAGGGAAAGAGGGAAAAGGAAAGAAGGGGATTTCAGGATTTACCATCCAGAAAGTGGAGCAGATATGAATTATGACCAAGTTCAGCATGTGTCCTTGGTGGAGAATGGCTGAGACAGAATGAAAATGATAGGATTATGAATCTGTAAGTCACCATGGTCAATCATCATGGAAGCTGGCAGTGAATCATATGGAGAAAGTAAGTACTCTGGAGGCTGAGACTGTTGAGAAAGTGAGAAAAAGTACTCAGAATCAGAGATAACTGGGATTCAGGATCAGAGTGGGAGGCAAAAATGTCAGAAAATTACCGTAAATCAGGGGAAAAAATGTCTAAAAAAATGTATAGTGCATTAAATTGCAATCATAGGATAGGTATTTCTACCAGACAAATTCAAAGACACCTCCTTGCTAACCTAAAATTTTGAGGAAAATGAAATATTACACATTCATGGAAAGAATTACATTTTCCATATTTGCTGGCAAGGAATGTCAAGGAAAACAACTAATACTGTCAGATCAAATTGCATTGCCTTTTCTTCACCTTTTCTCACTCTCTTGTGACCTACTCAGTCTGCTTAAACCCAGTAAGAAAGAGAAAGAAGTTGAGCAAATGTTTCCCATGTTTGTTAAGTCAACCACTAGCCATCACTCAGGTAACTTACATGTTCAAGGACACCCTGCCCACCTGTATCAATAGTGATGTCAACTTGAGTGGGCAGAGTGTCAGTCCATGTACTGTAAAAGAAGACACGCAGCCTGGATGAATAATTTCTAATCAGCATGAGGTATAAAAGGAAAGTCTGTTCAACATGGCACTATGAGCCACATTCCAGCCTCATGACCTGGTATCAGGTTCCACAACTTGGTCAGCAATTGTGCTCCAGTTGTTGCTTCTATTAACTACAGGGTTTTGCAAGCTTGGAACTTCCACCTACCCAGGGCAGATTGATGAAGCTTAGCTGGTATTTGTCAGTGACGAACTCATTGCACTGTCTTATATTCTCTGGTTTAGACTTGATTCAATTGTCACATAATCCAGGGGTCAAAATGAAGAGCTCTGGGCACTGATCTTTATGTCATTTGAACTTTTCCATTGTTGGTGGTCTGCTGATAGGGAATTCCAGAAAGTTTTGCTTAATGAGTGGTAAAGCTGCCAGTCATAAGAAGAGAATGAAGAAAATAGTCCTGGCTGCTGGCAACTGACTAGATGCATTTGTTTTGTGCTGACACCAGAATCCCATCTGGAAGTAACCTTGGAGGTCAGTGAGTCCAATTGCTCATTCAAAGCAGCATTATTAGAATGTGGTTTTTCTGGTTCAAAGAGTTGGCTGCCTCTTGGTATAGGGCTATAGCACCAAAGCTGAAATCTTTAACAAGAGTTATTATTTGAGTGCCAACTGTCTGAAAGGCACTGTGCTAATTCTTTAAACACATTATCTTGAATAGTTCACACAATAAACCTTCAAAATAGATGTGCCCATTCTGATTTTTTGCAGATGGGAAACAGATTCAAGTTCCATGAAGCTGGGACTTGAATACATGTACAGGTTTACAGGACAACAGAACCATGTTCTTTACAATCATATTTTCAGCTATTTCCTCAAGCCTGGAACTTAAAAGTTTAGTCAAGTCTTATCTCGGGTAACATAAATATACAGCTTCTTTCACACATTAGTAGTAATAATAACAATAATACATTTTCAAATAATTTACAAACATATCAATTTTTTTTCTTTTCACACAAGTTTTATAAAATGGATAAAACAGGGAGTTTACAGTTCAGCTTATGGATAAGGAACCAAGACTCAGGAAACTAAATTCTCTATGTCATAGCTGAGGACCCCAGAACTCAAACCCTGGTATTATAGTGTGGAGGCCAGTGGGTCTCAGAGTGTGGCACTTGGACCAGCAATATTAGCAGCATCTGGTCATTTGTTTTACAGGAAAATCCTCAGGGCCCACCACAGGCCCAATATGTCAGAAACTGTGGGAGCAGGTGCAGCAAACTGGAATTGAACTAGTCCTCCAGGTGACGACCATGCACATTAAAGTGATCTAGGACAGTGCTTCTTCCAATGTCTAGCATGGTGTCTGCACCAACCCCTTCTCCCCCAGGTTGTGATCTCTGCAATGAATAGAAAGAGAAAAAGGTGATTGGTCTTAAAGAATATTTTGTACCTGAAGCGAATTTCCTTAGCAACTTCTTAAGTTTATGCTCAGGATTCTTTGTGCTGAAAAAAAACAAAACAAAACAAAAACAAAAAACCCAGCCCTAACAGAGGTTAGGCAAGCCCGTTAAACCTACTTGTCTTGCAATGATCTGAAGAGTGACAATCCCACAAAATGGAGATTGCACTTTTTTCTACTTTCAGAAATTTTATTTTACCTCCACAATATTGCATTTGTGAAACATAACACCATCATAATCAAAAGGCCCTTAGGAGATTTTTTTTTTCTGATAGGATTTTTCCTATGATCATTAAGTAAAATACTTTCCAATGGACTGTTTATTATAAACTAGTAATAGCTATCTACTATTAAATCTAAGATGGTTATTAAATGACCAGTGGAGACAATGGGGCCCAGAAAAATGCTTGGGAAAATGGGTAATTGGAAATGACAATTCTGTCCAAACAAACAACCATCGAGGTCAGTAGAAATACCACTTATTAAAAATCAATATTCACTGGGTAGAAAGCATTGCATAGAACACAGAAGCATGGCCTTTGAAGTCAAATGGACCTGGCTTCAGTCACAATTCTGTCACTTCCTATTGAAAGAACACTACCTGTCTCTCTGCTACCTTCTTCCTCACTTTATACATCTGAAAAATGGGGGTTATATTTGAATCCACTCAAAGTGATATCCTGAGAATTCAATGAACTCACAAATGAAAAGTATTTAAAGCATAGTAACTAACACAAAGTAAAGACTCAAAAATCTCTTAGCAATTATTTTTATGTATTAAACACTTATTTGTGCCAGACATTTATAGTAGCTTAGATGCCAAAGATGTAGCAATGACTCTTCCATGAACCCTGCCCTCTGATCCTTCAAGTCTGACCCTCTCACTCTATTCTGGCAAAGTTTGCTTTTGATTTATTTTTAACATAACACTTGAAACATCCAGAATTTGCTATATCCTTAGTAGGGCTGAGCACCAGTACCAGTAGTACTTCTTTCATAAGTACTGTATTTCAACAAATCTAAGACTCCATCATTGAAAGAGGCATTGTTTCAGGTACTATTCAGGAAACAACAACAAAAACTTATAGCCAATTACAATTGTAAGATTCCATTCATTGCTAAACACTGCCTAATTTCAATGCAAAAGGTGAAAAAAAATCTATGGTATAGACTCACTGCAACATGGCACTTTTATTTCCTCATCACTGCCTAGGATCCACAGAGAAACATTCTGCCTGAACAATGTATATACGTGTGCTAACAGGATGAAAGGAGAAGTGGCTCACGAGAAAGACATTTCACAATAGACCATAACTGACTTGGAGAGAAACTTATTGAGCCAGCAAATAAATAAAATATCAGTGAGATAGATCCTATTCTTAGAGACAATAACTTCTTGGCCTGTTTATGAGCTATACCAAATGATTGCAACCAGGTCAGTTAATGATACTATTTGCCTCTCACTGGTGGGTATAGGGCTGTAGGCAAAACACCTATTTTCTGTAGGCGTTCACATACTAGTAAAAGAGATAGACACGTACACAGATGCAAATCTATCCTTCAGTATACTGAAATATGCACACGTTTAGAAATAATATAGGAAAAATGATTCATTGGAGTGGGGCTGAGTTTGGGAGAGTAGGGGGAGGATATTGAAGAAGGCTCTGTGAGAAGATAATAAGTAAGCAAGGTTTTTAAAGATAACCTAGAGCTAAATGAGTAGTGAGTGCCACAGAATTGACAAGAAGGTGTGGTCATCATTATTTCAATGAACTTTGTTCTTTTCGTAAGCTGTAGATTGTATGTCCCTTGTTCAGCTAGTCAGGAGGAAGCATAAGGAAGAGAAGGACGGATGTCCTTCTGCTCAGACCAATGACTTTGTGAGCTCATAGAGTGCCTCACTGTTACAATACACATACACAAAGAGAACAAAATTTTAAAAGCCTGGCACAGAATTAATACTGGTTTTTTTGTTTTTGTTTTTTTCAAGGTGTTGACAAACTTCTGCTCTTTACAAAAAGTAGCCTTTGGACTGTACCTTAAGGAAAAGTTGAGCTATCCCTTTTCTTTCTAATTCCCCGTATTTTATTTGCAAGAGAAATGAAGGGGAAAATACATTTAATAAAGGATGAAGAAACCAGGTTTTTCATGAAGTTAATAGAAAATACAAGTAAGTCAAGAAGGTGGAGGAGTGAGTGTGATTTTTCTCAAGGAGGGGTGTTACTGTGTATTCTGGAATGGTCCATCTTAGCTGGGAAAGTATGCATAAAATTGATCCAATTTTTCTTTGGGAACTAATTCAACTTTCTCACCTTTCTGTCTCCAATCGATGGTGATGGCACAGTAACGTTTTTATTATTCGGAAAGAACTCTGGTCCATGTTGACATTTCCATAGTTAGCCATTAATTCCCTCCAGCCAATCAGCTTCATGCTGCCAACAGAGGGTCCCTTTGAGACACAGCAGAGTAGCTTGAACCACAAATTTAGCACTGTTCCTTCCTTGTTTTATTTTCATAGCTGTCATTTATCAAATTGCCTTTTTCCTACATCTGCCATCCTCAGTTACACTCTGATCAACAAACCAGATAACACCAGTTCAATCACAGATGCAGAGACCAGGGCAACCATATACCAGATGACTCATTTTGGGACTTTCTGGGATTTCAGGATTCATTTATCCACAAAGAATATATGCATAGCTCGGGCTGGATCGGTTACACAATTCCCTGGACACTGATTATGATGAGGTAGAGATAGAGAAGAACAGTAGGTTATAGTTACAATCAAGAAAACCTCACCCTGCATAACTATCTTTGAATGGTGATCACAAAGGCAAAGTTGCACCATGTCTGGCAAGTAAAATCATCAAAAGTTTAGTTTCCTCTTGCTAAGGCTACCTCAAGATATCTCAAGGCATCGTAATCTAAGATGGTAGATATTCTGGAAGGATCCTAAGCTATGAAAGAGGAGAAACACAAAGGAAAAGAAAAAATAATTTTTGTATCAGAACCTGTTTTAACTTAAAACAGGAAAAGACCAAGCCTGAACATCTTCCTCATTATTAAACCGGCTTAGAAAGCCACCAAATTTTATTTTTTAGCACACTTTGGTAGAGCAAAGAACATACTGTGTATGCTATGCATCAATGGACTTTAATGCTCAAGTCAGACCATAAAGAATTTTTTGTGTGTACATAATTTATGTATATTTTAATAAAGCAAAAGCTTTATTTTTAAAAAGCTTATTAAAAGCTTTTCTTTAAGTCAGTACCAGACTCTTTTCCTTCTTCAGCATCCGATGGAAGTAAGGTCACCCTGTCTCCTGATTGGGAGCACTGGGGACATAATGGACAGAAAGGATAGGAAGCTGGTGGGTTTCAATTTGTGTGTGATGTGCAGGTAAGTCATCTATGTTTTTCACCTGTTTTTCTGACTCCATGGATATGATGGTAGAACAATTACAATAGAAAAAATGTCAAATACAAGTGACAACTTTCTACTCCCCTACTTATGCCCAGTGACATGCTCATTATGTTTCCCACCAAGGTTTTAAATAAAGGGTCCCATGGCTCTAGGGGCTCTAGGAGTAATCTCCAGTCAGCCCCAAAAACATGTTTTTCAGCAAATTGTGATGAGAACATCCCCAGGGTGTGGAGTGTCTAGAGAAAAGATTTTTCTGAGAAAAGTGTAGATACTATGTTAAGAAATTAAATGGTTAATTCATGTTTGAGCCCTCATTAACAGATATTAAAATATTAACATTTTCAATGGAGTCATTGCACATATAAAAATTATATTTCAATATTTAAATTGTATTCATGGGGAGACATACATTTGGATTCTTCTTTTAAGGAAGGGGCATTCTAAATAATTATATGTTTTTCAAAACCACTTAAAAGTTTAAATTAAAATGTTTTAGAGATTGGAAAGATCTTAGTCATCCCCTAGCCTACTCTGTTTGTTTCCTGCAATAAAAGTGGATCTGTACTTTAAATGCCTCATTTAAAATCATCCAACCAGGTAATGGTTGAGGGATAGGTTGAGAAATATTTCTATTTCACTATGATACTCTTGACTCAACTCCATGGATACACTATACTGAATCATAAAAAATTTTACAATGGTGCTCGCTTCAGCAGCACATATACTAAAATTGGAACGATACAGAGAAGATTAGCATGGCCCCTGTGCAAGGATGACACGCAAATTCATGAAGCGTTCCATATTTTTATCAAAAAACTTTGGTACTGGTACATTTACACAATGCAATTCTATATAGCAGAAAGAAAGAAGGAACTTGTACCCTTTGCAACAACATGGATGGAACTGGAGAGTATTATGCTTAGTGAAATAAGCCAGTCAGTGAAGGACAAATATCATATGATCTCACCCATTACAGGATAATAATAAGCAAAACTAACAACAAGCAAAACAGAACCAAATATATGAGTACAATGAATAGGCCTTCAGTGGTCAGGGGGAATGGGGTTGGGGGGAGGGGGGAGGCAGAGACAAGAAAGGGGAGCAGCTTAGACAAGAACCTAGTATAAAGGAACCATGGACATGGACAACAGGTGGGAGTGATTTTGGGGGGAATGGGTGGGTGGGGAGGGGGACAGAGGGGAGCAAAAAGGGGATGGATGTAATACAACAATAAAATTTTTTAAAAATTTTACAATGTAAGAGCATATAAGGATCTTATCCAACATAAATACAAGTTGTCAATAATTTTCATTGACATTCTAAAGCAACAGGATCCCAACTAACATTGTACTTTTGTAACTGCCACTGTTACTAACTCTGACATTACCTTTTACTATCTAAATAAGTGCCTAAGTTTGACTCACGACAGTGTCTCCTGCCTGAATCTATTTTCATGCCCCTGCTGGCCATCCCTCAGTTATCCCAACATCTTCTCAATGCAATTCTTTGCCTGACAAAGAGAAGGTTGAGCACCAAGAAGAACATACTCCTGAATATGTTCCAACAAGAAGCAAAAATTCCTTTGATAGTTATAAATTCAATTATTTACTCACTCATTCATTTAAGAATTCTTTTGGGGTCATATCCCAATTCTCAGGCACTAGATTAAATGCTGTGGACAATCAGAGCTGAATAAGACACTGTCCTTGGACTCATGGTGTTCAACTCTGGTGAAGGCAAAATGTGTACATCATGCCTTGTGGGACACAGGACAGAGGAAACAATAAACAGAAATATAAGGCAGGTGCTTCAGGAGTTAAAAAAAGGAGCCATATCTCCTTTCACAGGCATATTTTGGCATTTTAATTAGAGGAGTACACTGTCACTTTACACAATTGAGGCTGAAGTGTAACAACTAGCACTTTATCTTTGTCAGGGCTGATGCAACATGCAGACCAGTCCCCACATGTGCCTGGGAGATGCTGAAGTGGTCTGAGGTTGCCTAAACCTCAGACCTCTCAGACAATGTGGGGTGCCTCTCCAGGCCAAGGCTAGGATAAGGTCAGTGAGGCACCTAGGACACAAAATACAAGGAGACCATCACTGCCAAGAGCCCACCCTCCTCTTGTACCACCCCCAAGTGGTACAGTAATTAAAACCTAATTATTCCATCATTACTCCAAATTCTAGGAAGAAGAAAGACTTCAATAATTCCATGGCAGGGAGATACTTAATGTCATAAAGAAGAGTGGGCATAGCCCAAGTGCCTATATCAGTAGATGAGTGAATAAAAAAGCTATGATACATTTATACAATGAAATATTACTCAGCTATAAAAAAGGAAATATTACCTTTGTGACAGCATGGATGGAGCTAGAGAGTATTATACTCTCTAGTGAGAGTATAATTAAATAAGCCAGTGAGAGAAAGACCTCACTTAAATGGAATCTAATGACCAAAGAAAACTAGCAAACAAAATAGAAACAGACTCATAGATGCAGAGAACAGGCTGACAGCTGTCAGAAGGGAGGGGGTTGTGGGGCTGGGTTAAAAAGGCGAAGGGATTACACAAACAAACAAACAGACAACCTCAAAGACTCAAATAATAGTATGGTAGTTACCATAGAGAATGGGGTGTGATGGGGAGTAGGAGAGGGTAAATGGGGGATAAATGGTAATGGAAGGAGACTTGATTTAGGGCAGTGAACACACATTTTAATATACAGGTGATATATTATAGAATTGTACACCTAAACTTATATAAAAGTATTAGCCAATATCGCCCCAATAAATTCAATACAAAAAGTAAACAATAACAACAACAAAAACCCAAGTGTGGTGCAATGAGTAGTCTGGTGAATTTCCTAAGGAGCTGCGATTAGAGCTTCCTGTTGACAGAATCCCAAAAGCAAAGTGTTTCAAGCACCCAATCCAAAATTACAAATAGGGACTTTCTGATTTCTTTCTTTTCTTTCTTATTTAAAAAAAAAAAAAGATTTGATTCATTGCTTAGCTTGCCTCCTTCCATGCACCTCCTGCAAAACTCCCCAAATGAAATACATTTCACAGCTCCTTCTTGCTCTGTTCAAAAAATACAGCTGTGAGAAGAAAAACGTGCCCATGGAGGATATTTGTCTAATTCTGTTGTGGCTTAAGTCTTCGGTTTAACACCTGAGTCCTGGTAAGGAGTGCCAGCTCTCATGTTCAAACACTGTTGTAGGATTAGTGCATATCTATTGCAATGCCCTCTGGCTCGCTTCCCTGAATAAGATTTGAAATTGGCAATCATTTTTATAAACAGAATAATAACCACAAAATATTCAACAAGTTAAGTATATGGTTTAATAACTACATAATCCAGAGAGAACATATGAGCATTATCTTTTTCATAATGTATCTGAATTTTTCTTCTTTATCTAATCTGTTTCAAATGTACTATTTTCCTATTTTTTAAAAAAGGGGTAGATTATCATAAATTTGTCTTTCTCTCCACCCCTCACTCATCAAATTCTATTTTTCTTATATTTTCACTTATACTCAAAATTAAAATCCTAGTTGGGAAAGAAAAAAAAAAGTGTTTACAAAGTAGGAGAGATACATGTTGTTTGCATACTACCTTTATTCTCAAAGAAATTAGTAGATTCTCCTCAAACAACAAGGAAATAACTAACTATGTTAAATTCCACAGAGTTACAAATCCTTGGATTCAAAAAGATGAATTACATCTCAGATAGAGCATGCGCTTTCATGAACACACAGAGGTCAAAGGTGCACACAGACCCTTCTAGCACAATCAGTGACAAGCTCTGAAACAAGAAGTCCTATCTGCCAGGCTTCCAGGCAGAGGTTGTGTCCGGATGAACCTGAGCACAGGCTGGCCATCTCAGAGGTTAAGTGGAAGCCATGAACACACGGAAATGTAGGCCTTGCCCTCCATGACTCATCACTGTCAGCAATCAGGCAAACTGTCACCAAGAGTCTGAGTGTCAATTACTTAATCGCTGTCAATTTTCATTTAAAACCAATTTAAAGCCCATTGATGTTTGAATGCAACTGAGCTCATTTATCATGGTTAACTCTAGGATATTTTATATAGTTAAGAGCGAGAAGACAGAACAAATGATAAAATAGGACAGTTTACCCAACTACAACTTTAAGAGAAACCCTTAAATATTTAGAAAAGTTTTTAGATGTCCTCGACTGTTATATCTGATCCTGTTAATTGGTTAATAACATTCATCAATACCTATAGATATAAGAAAATTGAGGCAGTCATAAAATGAGCAGTAATGAAAAAACATAGCCACCATTTGTGACATTTTATTTCCTTGGATCCTTACACAAATTTTGTGAGGTAGGGTTGATATTTTAATCCTATTTTGCAGAGGAGAGAACAGATTTGCTGAGATCAAGAAACTTCCTCAAGGGCACAATTCTCATCAGTAATAGAGCTTGGATTAGAATCAAGGGACATTCTGAATCTAAAATCATATTTTTCTAATAGGCTAGGCTGTTTAATCCAGATGATGACTGAGTTTATTATGACCTGTATGCTCAGTGGCAATAAATGACATCCATCTGTGTAGCAGACAATTTATTCCTGGGCTGGGCTGGGCAATGGGAGAGTAACCTCATCTTGGAAACATGTGCCTCTTTGCGAACATGGCCCTGAGAAGACAGTCACTGCCGCAGTCAGTTGTGTAAGAAGCACAGCAGGAGAGAAAACTGATCTGTGAATAAACCTGGTTGTGTTGGAAATTGTTTGCCTCCAGCATGGTCCATCTTTCCCGCCTATTCTGTGTCCTGAGAGGCTGACCTCTCTGAGCTGCATCAAAGCTAACCCTTCCTCACCTTCTGGGAATTGGCCCAACCACAGGAGGTGCTGGCAGGGGATGGTGGGTGGCAGGAGATTGTGTTTGGGCTTTGAGTTTCCCCTCCCAGTTGCCTGCTGGCCTGAGGGTTGGCAGTGACAGCCTTCCTCCTTGGAAGACTTCATAGCTCTTGCTTTCCCTCTCCCTTTTTCCTCAGTAACCTCTGAGTCCCCTTGCACCTGCTGATTTAAGAGGTGTTGCTTAGCCTGGGGTTTCCCTTAAAAAAGAAACTAAAATGAAGGCTCATGTGCACTCCACAGTTTAGACAGGAACTTACCTGTGAGAACATGAATATTCCAGAGAAGCAGGGAGAGGAAAGAAGAATGAAGTGAAAATCCCGAACCAGGATGAGAAGTTCAGTTGGCCACTGCTGTCAACTGGTGCTCAATGCCTCTAACCTTCTGAGAGGTTTCATGAACCACATCACAGAGAAGTCTGCTAGGGAAGAAATAGGGGAGTGGGCATCAAGGTGTTTCTGTGTCCCCTTCTTGAAGGGAGACACAGTACTAACCCATTTTCAGGCTGTGCATGCTTGAATGCCAAGCAGGATCCTATAAGTAGCCCATGTCACTGTTTCAGAGAAACCCCAGGAAGGGAATTGAGAGGCAGCACTGAGCAGGCCAATGACTGGTCTCCAAAGTGGTGGGAGGGGAGGAAGGCCAGATGATTTGTGAAAATAGCATCCTGCTACTGCTAACTCTGGGGTTCTTCACCACCCTTTTGCTTTTTGCTTTTTAATTTTTACTTAATGTTGCCACTAATTATAACAAGTTTCTTCTTTAAAATTTCAATTAGCCCATTTGGGACATCTGTTTCCTGTTATAATATAGCCCGCTTTACCGGTATGCTGTATCCTTTCAATCCTGCCTTCAGAGACTGACCCTATCCTTCCCTCAGCCTTTCGCTCCCAGGACAATAGCCCCTAAACATTTTTGTGACCCTCACATTCTTGGTTGGAGCATGCCCCTCCCCCATTCATGTCCTTCTTAGAACCTTAGAAAGTGACTTCATTTGGAACTAGGGTTATTGCAGATGTAATTAAGTTCAGATGCGATCTTATTGGGGTACGCTGAGGCTTCACTCCAATATGACTCATGTCCTTATAAAAAGATGGGAAGAGGCACAGAGATGGAGACCTAAGGAAAACAGCCTACAAAGATAGAAGCAGAGATTAGAGAAATATGTTTACAAGCCAAGAGAAACCCAGGATTGCTACCAGCAGGAACTAAAAGAAAAGGCATAGAACAGATTCTCTCTCAAAACATTCAGAGAGAATGAACCTGGCCAACACCTTGACCTCAGATTTCTAGCCTCCTCCAGAACTATGAATTTTTTCTGTTTTTTGGCCACCCAGGTAGTAGTGATTTGTTAGGACAGCCCTAAAAAACTAAAGTACCTCTCTATTAAGCCTGTCTTTCAAAGTCACACAGATGTCTACAAAGACTCATGCTTTGCTTTCTCTCAACCCATCAAAACTTATTTGTCCTGAGTTTATCCTTCAAGGTCACAGCCTTTACCAGCTAAGACTGGGTGAGGAGTCCGAGGTCCTCTGCCAATGCTGTAATAACCAGCAGAACAACACACCTCTTTCCAGCTAAATTCTCCTGTCTGCTTAAGGAAGCACTTTGAGAACCTTAGGCAGCCAATTAGTGGAGAATGATTTGGGCTACTCCTCATACCATATCCTGCAGGGTACTAGGTTGCCCCCACCACCCCAACCTGAGTGAGAGGCTCAAACTAGCGTAAAGACATTTTTAAAATGCCTGCCACCTGTTACTAATCCCAGCAGGAATGATGTAGGAACCAGGCCATTGAGGAACAAACCTGTGGATCAGCCAGGGCAGGAAACAGACACCACCATGAACTATAACCATTTTTCATAAGCACAGTCACCACTTGCTCATCATTCCCTTCCTGTCCTCCTCCTTTGCACTTTCTTGAACCCCATTTTTGATACACAGTGAAGCCTACCTCAAGAAGACAAGGTCAAGAGGAAGAATATGCAACTAGGTTCTCTTGAGGTTGCTGCTGAGATGTAGTTCTTTAAATGAAATTTTCAGGCTAAAAGGAAATTTTGCATCCCTGGGTTTGGTCTGAGTTGGTTTTCATTGCTGGCACTGACATGTGGCAGAGAGGAAAGACTAAGCCTTCGCGTCATTTGCTGCTCTGCCTGACGAAGGGAGGACTTCAGAGATGGGCAAACCCAGGCTATCTCCAGCCCCCTCATGAACTGGGGGCCTGGAGCAAGGTAATCCGTCTCCTGGAGCCTCCGTCTCCTCACCTGGGAACTGGGGAGAGAGCCTCCTGAGATTGTGGTTGTGAAGATTCCACAAGTGGCCTGCTGTCTGTTCTACCTAGCCATGCTGCTGGCAGCTTAGAATCTGTGCCCCAAGACCGGTCTTCTTTTCAGCTAGTTTTCTTGGCTTAATAAAGCTTTACCTTTTCTTTCTTTCTTTCTTTCTTTCTTTCTTTCTTTCTTTCTTTCTTTCTTTCTTTTTTTAATTTTATTGTTGTTGTATTACATCCATCCCCTTTTTGCTCCCCTCTGTCCCCTCTTTTTTTTTTTTTAATAAAAAAGGACTTCAGTTGTGGAAGCTAAAGATTTTTAGTTTAACAACTGACAGCTACCTACAGTAAGAAGACTATTCTATGTGATGCCAAGCACGCCCCACACACACAGAGCCGACTGAAACCAAAATTCCACACAACTTACTTCGTGTGATGGAATCTGATTGTCTAGTTCATGCAAGAAAATATGCTAGTCATCACCCACTAATCGATTTTATGATCCCCTAATGAGTAGTGACCTACATTTTGAAAAATACCATTCTAGACTGAGGACTAAAGCTCACATTCTTGTGATTGAGTGATGAGACTGTTCCTAAGTCTGTAAGTAAAAAGCCTGTGGTCCTTGTGGACTGCCAAGCCCAAGGAGCTAATCAGTTCCTTGTCTGATTGATTTTTGTTCTCTGGAATCCTTTGTAAGATTCGTGCCATTTGCACTTGAAGCAGATTTTTCCTATATTCAAGTTGTTATATTTTCTCACATTTTGGTCACTTTGTAATCTTAAAACTTCTTACTCTCTCCTCACCCTCCTCTCTCTCACTTATCAGACTCAATAGATTAATAGCACTCCCAAGAGCTTCAGAACTGACCATGAAAACCGGAATGGGCAGGAAGCTAAGGCTCTATGGCAAAGAGAAATGACCATATGGCTTTTCACCATCCTGTGGTCATGCAGATTTGAAAGTGAAGGTGCCTCTCATGGTCTTTGAGATCTTTGGTGGGTTTTTCCCTTTGCTCCTCTTACTGCCCCTGCAAACATGTCTGAAATTACAAATATTTTCTACACATTTTCTAGCATTTCTAGAATTATTGGGAACAGTTCTCAAAACTTAGCTAGTAAGTTTTAGGTAGGATTGTTGGCTTTTTTCTCTTATGATTAAAACTTCTGTCAAGACTGGCTGACAATTGAACCTCTCTCTGTCTCCCCAGCTCTTTGCTTTTCCTGGTTTTCACTTAAACATCTCACATTCCTCATAATTCTACATATATCTTGTTGACCACTTAGCCTTCTGGTTTATTGTAAGTGTCTTCAGGGGTCAGAAGGTGTGCACATGCCTCTATTGAGTCTGAAGTCAATGTTTCACGGAAACTGGCTGCTGTTGGGAGAATAGTAGAAGTTAAGGGGTTTCCCTATAATTTGTACCCCTGAGTGCACCATTGAATTCTTTTGGAAAGCCCCTCTGAGAGAAATATTTTAAAATTTAAAAACAAAGGTTTTTGCTTCTGCAGTGACAGAACCTTGACATTTCAGAATTGAAAGGAACAAAATTCAATTACCCATGAGGGAAAAAAAAACAATGGTGAGAAAATATGTAAACCTATCTAGTGTAAACAGAAACAGAAAAACATTTTTTATTATAAAAATAAGATTTAATGACAGGCAGGGATAAGATTAAACAAAAATAGGAGATTAGCAAGGTTTTCTTGGCCAGTTTACGTTAGTCAACAATTTATTTCTACTGTCTGAAATTGTTGGTTTGACTCAAGAGGGAATGTTCATTATTAAGTTTAAAAGTTATCAAATAAGCCCTGGCTGGTGGCTCAGTGGATAGATACCGGCCTGCGAACCTAAAGGTCACTGGTTTGATTCCCCAGCCAGGGCACATAAGCAGGTTGCAAGCCAGGTCTCCAGCCAGGTCCATGGCTGGAGGCAGGTGAAAGGCAACCGTACATTAAAATTAATTAATTAAAATAAATAAAATAAAAGTTATCAAATAATAATTTGATAATTATTATCCACTAAAATATTATCACTGTTTATTCCTGCTTGGCCTACAAATGGCTTCTGTGGGATGTGTGCATTTATGGTTAGCTAGTTTTTTTAAACTGCTACTTTTCTGTTCAGCTGGAAGGAATAGAGAACCTAAATATAGTAGCTAGAACAAATATGAGTTTACTTATTCTTATGTAATAGGAAGTTACTGGGGTTGTTGCTGGAGTTATTTAAGTAACTCAATAAAGTCAGGCTAATGTCTCCATGTGTTTCCCTATCTCTGCTTTACTTCGTGATTAAAAATAGCTGCTAAAGCTCCACCTATCAGATCTGTATCCAAAAAGGAGAAGATATATGTCCCTTTTAATTATGGGAGCAAAGTTTCCCTGAAATTATCAACAGATTTTTACTTATACCTCATTGGGAAAAACTGGGTCACTTGGCCATTTCAAAGAAGTGTGGACTTTTGAATAGAGGAAATGAAGGGAAAAGAGGGTTAGAAACTGGTGATAGATAAGCCAGTTTACAATGTCTGCCTGAGTGTTTGTCCAGGTATTTCTGATATAAGGTAATATGTAAACAATCCTGAGAATGAACAGTTTCGGTCATTTCATGTCAACTGACATCAAAATTCCAACATCACCTGGTTTTTTGTCTTTAACAAAGATGTTCAATCAAACAAAATCTTAGAAGTGGCTGGAATAGATGAAATAATGGACCTCTAGTTATAGCCACACCTTAATTCCTCCAACCTGTGATCTATAGATGGTGAAATGGGGAGGTCACCATGAATTATTTGGGTGGCCCATATATAATTACAATGTTTCTCAGAGGAAGGAAACAGGAATGTCAAAGTCAAAGATGGAGATGTGATTATGGAATCAGTGGACAGACAGAGAAGATACACTGCTGGATTTGAAGATCGGGGAAGAGGCCATGTGCCAAGGAACACAGGCAGCCTCTAGAAACTAGAAAAAGCAAGGGAATTAATTCTCTCCTGGAACCTGCATTCCAGGAGGAATGCAGCCCTGCTGACAATTTGATTTTTAGAGTTTCTGATCCTCAGAAGTAGATGATAACAAATGTGTGTTGCCTTAAGCCTCTACATTTGTGAGAATTAGCTACACCAGTATGAAAAACTTAATACAGATATTAGGCCTGGAAATGGAATGCTGCTGTAACAGATAACCTAAAAATGTAGAAGTGACTTTGGAATCCTACAGTGGTGCATGATTTTTTAAAAAGCCTACTCAAATAGATCATTGGTAGAAATATGGATTTTGAGACTTCAGCTGAGCGTTTAAAATAGGATAGAGAAAAGCTACATCATCTTAGAAAATACCCAGATCACTATGAACAGCCTGTTGATACAACTATGGATGTTAAAAGTGCAACTCGTAAAAGTTCAGAAGGAAATGAGGAACAGGTAATTGTATCCTTTCCACAAAGCGGAACTTGTAAAGTGATCAGCATAACTGCATAGTGTATGCTGGTTTCACTATTGCATTTTGGGAGTAAATAACTTGGTTCTGATTTTTCTAGGTTCACAAATATAGAGGATGGGTCATATGCAGAGTTTCACCCATTCCCTGATTTAAGATGCTTTACATGCTGAGATTTGGGGCTTTGAGTTGAGTATTGATAGATTGAGACATTGGGGATATTGGAACGGGATAAATGTATATCTCATAGGGAACACACATGAATCTTTGGGAGCCAGAAAATGGACTGTAGTAAACAGAATAACGCCCCTTCCCTCAGCAAAGATGACTACATCCTAACCCTAGAACCAATGAATATGTTACCTTACAAGGATAAAGGGATTTTGCAGGTAATTAATTAAAGAGTCTGAGATGAGGGGATTACCTGGGTATAGCAAGTTTCCTTAATAAGAGAAAGAGAAAAAGACTGCAAAGTCAGAGTCACAGAAAGATGTGTGATGATGGAAAGAGAAGACAGAGAAAAAAAAGGATTTGCAGATGGAAGACTGAGCCAGGAGCCAAGGAAGGCTGCAGCCTCTAGAAGCTGACCAAGGCAAGGACACAAACTGTCCCCTTGAACCCCCTGGAGGAACTCAACCCTGCTGATGCCTAATTTTCAAAACTTCCAGAATTATAACACAATCAACCTGTGTTCTTTTAAGCATTTGTGATCATCTGTTACAGAAGCCATAGGAAACTGATATAGTGGCCCAGACCAAATTAGAATGGAAGCTCCAAACTGCTCTTGAAAAATGAAAATTAATGTTTTATTAGAATATAGCTACAAGCCACCGTATTATCACATGTTGGCATGCAAAATAGCATCATAATTTCCAATACTTATTGACTATTTGCTATGTGCTGGGAAGATGCAAAGAGTATTCTAGGCATGCAATTTGACACTCACCTATGAGGTACACACTAATAGTATCTTCCTTTGTTTCTCAGCATGGATAAACAGACTGCCAGGGGCCAGGGGCCAGGGGCCAGGGGCCAGGGGCCAGGGGCGTGTGCAGTTGTGCTGACACAGCAGGAAGATTATTAGTAAGGAACATCAGTGGCAGTGACACACTCACCAGGCTGCTTGTGGCTGGGAACTCACAAGACCACCAAGAACATAAAAAGTCACTTAAGGGACTCTCCTTGCTCTTTTTCCTGAATATTGGGAAAAACTTGACCAAGGACTGTAATTCAAGCTGAACCACTTGGTGAACTATTGAACTGTGCCGAGAGCCCTTTGTGTTTGCCCTACTTTAAGAGTAGCCCAAAAACTGGTATATACAGAAATATATGTCTGTTAAAAGCCATCTAAATAACTTCTTAAGAATTTTATACAAAAGTATTCCAGTCTCTTAAAAGTAATGTTTGCATCCTGATGAGGTTAAAAGAAAAATAAGCACCTAGCAGCCCTTTCTTTGCAAGGTTCTGATACAAGATTTTCACTTGGCTCAGCTGACCCCACATGCACAAAGTACTGCCTGGATTAGGTTCTCAAAAAGAGTCAAAGGAAAATAAAACCCTTAAATAACTGCTCCATGTCCCAGGAGGCAGGTTCATGCAGCTGATCTTTGGGTCTTGTTCAGAGGAAAATAAAATGTGTCTCATTCTAGGGAACAGGAGAGGATATACAACCAAGGAAACCACACAATGAGATGTTGAAATTCAAAAATAAATTATCTAAAGTGTCAGGCAGGCAGTTTACGTGATTTAGGGATGGATGATTGTTTGAAATCTTTGTATTTCGGGTTCTTTTTACATCATCATCCTTTGTCCCAAAGGATGACATTCCTGGCTGTTACTTCCCGTGTATGGCAGGGTGACTGAAAGGAATGAGACATAGCCAGCCGCCTCATCCCTGTTTCCTGAACTTCCCTATCATGTTCAGATGGGGACCGTGGTTTCCAGGACCTGCACTATTTCTGGTGATGCCTCAGACCTGGCACAATGGGAAGATTAGAACTTAAACAGTAGTTTTTCCACTTGACATGTTTCCTTGTCATTTCCAACTTTTGTCAGCTGCATTGCGTGACTTCTGGTTGTGCTTAGTACACACTTTAAGAATCTCTTCTGCCTATTTTAGAATATTGCACTGGCAACCCCCCCACCCCCCCCAATTCGGCACAAAACTGTTGGGCACACATTGAAAGGATTAATAGGCTGTAACCAAAATGAAACAAACCAGGCAGAACCAGCACTGCATAATAGCATCTCTAGGTGCCTACTAAAATCATTCCTACCGTGTTCTTTTTGTCAGTCTTTGACATAGATTCCTGGTTTGTGGGAATGGCTCTGTACCATGATAACATCTTCCTACAGAGTCTTGTGAAAAACGGTACCACATGCTTGTCTGTTTCAGAGCTAGCCTAATCGGGCAGGACTGTATATTTTGGGATATTTTTAAAGGGAGTAGGATTTAATGGCATAATTGCACCTTTAATATAAATCTGTGTACCCTCAAATAAACAAAATTCCTTTCCTTTTCACCAAACTCTGTTATTAAGAGTCATTCCTGGAGGCAGGCAAAACTGGGCCCATTAAAACTGAGGACCCCCTGCCAAAGGGTCCTGTTACAACAAGACGCAGTTTTTACATGTCCTAGTTAACAGGCCTTAACACTCTATAGTGCATCATTTTTAACTATGTCTGTTAACTCTTACGTGATCTACTCAGTGTCATCTACTGAGCTTGGATTAGTGTTCTCACTAAAGGACATTACAAAAATAGGGATGTTAAGAATAGTATAAGAAAGCCCTGGCTGGTGGCTCACTGGATAAGACACTGGCCTGTGAACCCAAAGGTCACTGGTTCAATTCCCAGCCAGGGCACATAACCAGGTTGCAAGCCAGGACTCCAGCCAGGTCTCCAGCCAGGTCCATAGCTAGAGGCAGGTGAAAGGTAACCATACATTGATGTTTCTCTCCCTCTCTGCCTCTCTCCCTACTCCTCTCTCTGAAAATAATAAATAAATTTTTAAAAATCTTTAAAAAGAAAATAAAAAGGAATAGTATAAGAAAGGCTGAAGCCAAAGAACTTGCATGCATGACCCATGGACATGAACTAAGTGGGGAGGGATTGCTGGAGGGAAGGTGGGTACTGGGTGGAGAAGGTCAAAGGGAAAAAAAATATTGAGATAACTATAATAGCATAATCAATATACTTAAAAAAAAAAACAAATTGATCAAATTTGGAGGGATCTCAACATACCCTTTACCTCTAGCTTTACTGAGCTATAATTAACATATAACATCATATAAGTTTAAGTTGTACTATTACTGTAGGTAGTGCATTATTAATGAAGGAAAGAAGGTAATGGAATCAGACCTTAACAAGCATCATCAACCAAGGTACAGGAGCCTACTTGCTTTACCAGGAAGCTATAGCATTTACAGACTCAATCACATGCTCCAGGGAACTGCTGCTGAGCAGACCCCCTCCACAGAGCAGACAGGAAATCTCCCCAGGAGCACGACCAGCCCTCCAGGATAGGATTGTCTGGGGGAGTGAGTGTATGCACAGTATAGTCAAAATGGCGCAGGGGTGGGTGCTTGATTCTAGAGGTCTGTTAGTCTAACCTGGGAAAGGGATCAACTGGGGAGTAGGTGGGCCCATCAGAAACCAGTGCAAGCTTGGGAAGTTGATTGGCAATTTTGAAAAGTGCCTGGTCTATCCCAAGCCTAAGATCACATAACCCAGTTTAACAAAGAATCTCTCTCCCTCCCTCCCTCCCTCCCTCCCTCCCTCCCTCCCTCTCTCTCTCTCTCTCTCTCTCTCTCTCTCTCTCTCTCTGTCTCTCTCTCTCTCTCTGTCTCTCTCATGTTTTCTTCATAGTACCCATCCAGGTCTAGCAGCTATACAGCCAGCAGCCACTTCCAATGCAGCCGGCTCCAGGCAGGAGCCCTGATGTGGCAGTGCAGCTGGGAGCAGTGCTAAACTCCCTGGGTGAGCGCTGAGACTGCTTACAGCTGCCTATGGGCGCCAAAGGACTAAGCTTTAATGTGAAACAGAAACTCTGGGCAGTGGCCTTTGTTTTGACCTTGCCAAAGGCTAAAACAAAGTTGAACTCTTTCCATGGAGGGACAAATGGAGATGAGACACAGGGGCAAACTTCTATTTTCACCAGAATAAATCTTGCCATACCACAGCCTCCCATGTGTGGGTCCATGAATACTTTCTCATAGTACAACAATGTGATAACTTGATGCACATGTATATTATGAAATGATTACCACACTAAGGTTTGTTAACACCTCTATCATCTCACATTATTACAATTTTTGGTGATGAGAACATGTATGGTCTCTCAGCAACTTTCAAATATATGATACAGTATCATTAACTATATTCACTTAAAACTGGAAGTTTGTACCCTTTGACCAACAAGTCTCCAATTTCCCCATCCACCAGCTCCTGGCAACCACCATTCCACTCTCTGTTTCTATGAGTTTGTCAGCACATGTTTTCTGATCTGTCTTTTGGAGTTACATAATACACTGAATTTCCACATACTATGGTGATGGAGAGATTGAGGAAGGAATCCTGCCAGCCTGGCTGGTAGGCAGGACTTATGGATATCAAAGGACTCTTTAACAGAGAGCACACCTGGCTGCCAGGTCAGGATCCAATTTATGGGCATGGAATGTGAAAGCTCAACATCAGTTCTGATATGGAAACAAATCTGGGTTATTAGGATTCAGGATTCAGGTTCCAGCTAATTCCAAAGTATGGGGCTTTCCCACACACTACCAAGCAATTCTCCATTACCAGCTCTGTGTCCTATAACTCAACTCAGTTCTGGCCCCATCTACCCAGAGTAGCATCAGATTCCACAGTTAACGTCTCAGTCCTACAAGGCTCTTCAGCCCCACTTACTCCCTTCAGATGCCAATCATAAACCCAGGTTTTATCAGTTATGTTTCTGACCAACTGGCTATATATTGGAGGTTCCAACAATTCTTTCTTCAGGTTTAATTAATTTGCTAGAGGGGCTCACAAAATGCAGAAAAATATTTTACTAATTAGATTACCAGCTTATTATTAAACATGTGTAACTTAGGAACAGCCAGATGGAAGGGCAAGGTATGGGGAAGGGCTCAGAGCTTCCATGTCCTTCCCAGGGCTCCTCCCCAGCACTCTCCCCACGTTCACCAACTGGGAAGCTTTCTAAACCCAGTCCTTTTGTGTTTAATGGAAGCGTCACTACACAAGTGTGGTTGATTAAATCATTGGCCTTTGGTGATTGATTCAACCTCTAGCTCCGCTGGCCTTCTCAGAAATCAGGTTGGCAGGTGTGTGGAAGGGGTGGGATGAAAAACTTTAACATCTATTCAAGCCCCATTCCTTTGGTGTCTTCCAAAAGACACCTCATTAACATCATGAAAGGCATCATTACCACTCTTATCTCAGGAAATTCCAAGGGTTTTAAGAACTCCATGCCAAAAATAAGTTGGAAAACCAAAGATATTGTATATGCGTTTCTTGTTATAAATCACAGTATCACAGTCGACTATGCAGCAATCAGAAGAGGAATCAGAGAACTGGAACCAAAAGGAACCAAGCCATCAGAACTGTATAGCATTGAAACTGGAAATGTGCAGTGTTCCTGCTGCCTGTCACCTACCAAGACCCAATAGCAGAAACAGAGATTGACTCTTTATAGGCATTTTATTCAGATGGTCTGTGATCTGAGAAGACAGTACCCTAACAGACTATCTTCAATTCCATTATAAACAGACCTTTTAATAAAGAGAAGAAAGGTGTAGGTAAGGGGGTTGGAATTCAGGGAAAAAGTTAATGAGATCAAAGCTGCAGCATTCTTTCATCGGTGTCCTGGGCAGGAAGTCTTCGAGTCCTGGAATCAAGGTGGGTCACACTTTCAATTCCTGAAACGATAGCTTTTACATACATGAATTACTAAACTTATTAGCTGTTACCTGAAACTAAAATTTTCCAACCGTTGAGCTCCCATCAGCACCTAATGAAGACTGGAAGTGGCAGGCCAGTTATTCAATGGGAAAAGGAGGCCAAGAGCCAAAGGACAGTCAAGGAGAAAGGCTAAACTTCACCTCCAACTTGGGCCTGGCTACTTGGAGCCCAAATGAGCTTATGTCCACCCTTTTTGGCACAATTATTGTCAGGTGGCCCAGTTACCTGCCAGGCAGGAAAAAAGCAGCAAGCCAGAGCTGATGCATGAAAAATGAAGGGGAATCCATAGATGCATAAAAGCAGGGAGACCAGTTAAAAGGCTGCTGGTGTTATCGAAGAAAACCTGCTCCCTCTCACCAATGCAGTAAAGAATTACAGATCAGCAATGCTTTTAGCATGCATGCAATGTTTATTAATGAATGGGAGAGCAAAGCAAGGGTGGCCAAGGGCCAGTGTGGCAAGCTCTCCCTCAGGTGGCCAGAGACCTGGAGGACAGAAGGCCAGGAGTACCCATAGCATAGCTGGAGGCTTGGACTTCCCTTGTGGCAAAAGGGCCAGGGAGGGTATCCTGTGTTCTGAGGGCTTACATACTAGGTGGGGTGGGGGTGAAGAAGTTATATTTTGATTGGTGGATGAAAGGGGTGCCAGCATGTGTGGGGGTCTGTTAGCCTGAATCTTTATCTTGCTCCAGACTCTGTTTGTTCATTGTGCATGCAGGATGGGAGGTAGACAGTTAATCAAAGTTGTTTCATGGGCTTTTACTTTGGGCACTGTGAACCTTTCTCCTTCCTTTCTGGCCTTAGGATGAAAGCACAGTCTCAAGGTTTTCCTTTTCCCAGCTAGTGGAAATGACACAAGCAGATTTTCAAGGGCTCCCCCTGTCCTACACTGTCACAGTTTACTTGTGACGTTCAGAATGCCTGGCAGTCTTATGGGACCAGGCTCAGGATTACTGGGTCAGTGGGTGAGATATGTCTCCCTCTGCTTCTAGCTTTCTGTATTGTTCTTTATTAGATTGTAATGGTGAGGGTCCTGCCTTTATTTCCCTTCTGGCCACTCATCCGACTAACACTGGAGCAGTTCAGATGAGAGACAATGGTTTTTTGGACTAGCCTTGTAATAGTAGAGAGAGTGAGATATCGTTGGATTGGGATCCAACGTTTTGCAGGGTCAGCATAAGAAACATCGAAATCTGTAAGGCTTTCTATGAGTTTATTTAAGTCAAACTGATGACAATTTTCAGGAAGCAAAAGCTCAATGGTTTAAGTAAATGCTCCAGAGAATGGCAGTTTTGCACTTTATTTTATACATTATAATCAAAGGAGGAGGCATAGGAGAGTTACCTGGAAGGCTGAAGAAAGCCAAATGGGGAAATTTCTGGGATTTTTCCCAGAAAAGAAATGAAGAGAAAAATACTCCTTTTACATTGCGGGGTACAGGATAGTTAGCAACAAACATTCACAGCACACTGAAATGGTATTCAGGGGAACAAGACAGCAATGAGGTAGTTCCTGTTCTAGTGGGAGATTGTGTCCTGAGGGGTCTAGAAGAAGGGATTACTCAGACATTCCAAAGCTATGATCCCTTAGATGCAAAACGCCAAAGATAGGCTCAGGTAAGGTGAAGACTGGCCTTTGTTGGGTAGTACCGGCCTGCGATGTGACCAACTGCCACGACTTGTTTTTACTTAAGAAGTCTTCATTTCAGGCCAGCCTACCTGGTCACTTTCAGTCTCTGAGTTTGCAAGGCCACCATGCAGGCCTCCCTTGAGCTTATCAGGTTTAGTAAGTGGCCCCTTTTCCATCCATAGGAGATAGAGCTGGCAGGGGCTTCCCAAGGAATGAATGGGAAGGAAGGATCAGAGCGATGCCCAAAGGTTGGACCTGAGCCACAGGCTGTATGACAATGCCATGGCTAAGACAGCAAAGAGGAGGAGAGGGAAGGTTGGTGTCAGGCATTTAAGTGGAGATGCCAAGTAGACATTGAGACGTACAGTCTGGAGATCAGGGCTACTTTGGGGAAAGAATTTTTGTATAACATGTAAGGTAAACTTGCGTTACGCAAAACATCCAGTTCAGTTTTACCAAATTGGGAAGAAGAAAAAAGTTTACCCCTATTAACAAGTGACTTTCTTATTTAAGTGACTCTAATTAGCTTTAGCGACACACAGGCTTGGTTCAGTAAAACATAATTTCTCTTTATGAGACAGAAGAGGAAGGAGCTAACTCCTTGGCAAGTGGATGAGGAAAACTGAGACCGATGGCTGGCCAAGCAATTTACCTCCAGGTGCGGATGTCACCAGTGCCTGGCAGGGGCAACTCTGGGAAAACAAGGACCTCACCAGCAGGGTAGCCTTCTTTCCCCGGAGACAACATCTAGGCTTCAGTTACATTTCTGCTCCAGGCCCAGAAATGCAGGAAAACGAGGTGGGCAAGGCCAGAATCAACTGCAATGACTAAAGATCTGCTGCTCAGGCATTGACCAATTAGAGAAGACCCCAACCCTGAAAGGGCCCACCTAGAGAACTGATTAACGTTCTACTCCCCTAAGATTCCTGCCTGCCAAAAAGAGGTAAGAGCCTCAAGACAAAGGACCCAGCCCATAGGTTCTCCTTCTGGGGAGCAGTTCAGCCATTTCCTTTCCCTTCGTCTTCCCCCACTTCTTTCTTTACAGAAGTCTGGCACACTTCACCCAGACTCTAAGGCAAGGGGCAGCTGGCAGCTTGTGCCAGGCAGTTCCTCTGAACCTGTCCCTAAAGCCCCCATTTCTCTGACTTCCTAGTGAGCTAAGGCAGCCCAGCCTAGGCTCTCCTGTTGCTTCTATGCTAAGCACTTCCTTGTTCCACTGTCCCCAGCTTTAATAAATTTATCCTCATTTTCGCTTGCACTCATATTGTGAGTATTTCCTACACAAAGTTAAGTACCCACATGCTACAGTTGGCCCTAGGCAGATCCACCTAGGGCCAGGATCCTTTTCCTGTAACATTTGGTCTTCAGAACTTGATAGAAGCAAGTGATGATTCAGTTGCAGTATCAGAAACATAGTTTTTATATCAACAAAATTATTACCATACGCAGTCATTGATTCTAGATAAAATCTTGCTTCACTGGTTCATATTTTATGATGGGTGTAGTAAAAATCCTTTCTTCTGGGAACAAAAAAACGCAGGCACCCTCAGTTGTATTTTTTTTTTTTTCTTCTTGACACCTCTAATGATACCCAACTTGGCTTGGCATCAAGCATGGTCCACTGTTTTTGGTTCACTTCCTCTATTCTGCTCCGGTAGAGTCCTAAGGTAACCTATTTTTATGGTCTCAGAGTTTTGGTAGTGATAAATTTAATTACGGTGCTGTATACAACCCCTCTGTAGACGAGAGCATCAGGCAATGACTGGAGTTACCTGATTCTCCTCAGAACCCATTTAAATCTGTCTGGAGAAATTATTTGTTGGCTGCTATTTAGAGTGCCACATTCTATATATTAAATGCCAAGCTTATATGTCATCTTATTTTAAGCTTCACAATAAATTTTAAAGTTTTTTAAATCTTATAAATAAGAAAGTTCAGACTCAAAACGATTACTTGCCCAGAGGTAGAATTTCAATTTATACACACAGCTGTGTCTATATCTAAATGTCATTCTCTGCTAACTCTAGTATGTTGTGCACATTAGCAAGATAATCACCAGGATAATTAATGATGATGATGTAAGGGTGAATTGTTGCAATGAGTGCCCCTTACTTTCTCACATGGTTCTGCAAACACATGAAGTTAATTTTTCATTGTTTGCAGAAGTTATGATCTATATAATCACTGGGAACACTGAATTAGCAAATGCTGAACCTTTGCTCCTAGAGGAAATAGTGTTCCTACAAGCCTCTCTGGTCACAGCATTTCCACCAACCAACAAAAATATAATCTTGTTTGATGGGTATTTCTGTTTAAAGACACCTTATTTAGTATATATTGTGTATAGAATGAATTTTTATGTATAAATTCATTAACACTGAACTCATGGCCAACAACACTAAACTCATGCATGAACAAAAATTACCTATCATGTGTATTTTCTCCATAAGGCACATCCTAGCCTTCTTGTGCTTGGGAACATTAAACAGCACTTTAGCACTCTGATTAGGGACCATTTTAAATAGTGAAATCACCAACAAAAAGTAAAAAAGCACAGCACGGAATAGACCATGAAAAGGACACCTGCTGAGTGGTGGGGAGTTTACGGGGGATTAAAAATACATCGTTTCTGCCATCAGGTAGAAGCTTCTAGTCTATTAGGAGACATAAGATGAACACATATGAAACACATGCAAGACAACAAAATGTAGTGTGTGAATGAAATGAGAGTGTTTTATATTGATCTACAAGTACTTGGTTGCTTTTATCCGGACTTTTCCCAGAGTTTTCAAGTACCAGTGATACTTTCTATATGAGATATTGTTACAAGAGAAGAGATCAACCTAAAATCAAGAAGTCTTTTTATTTGTAAAAGGCAGGTTTTGTTGAGTGAGGTAAATGGGTTATATGGAATTCTAAGAGCTGGGCTTTAATGATCAAGAACCAAGTCTGGTGCACAGAGCGCTGAGCTTGCACTAACTTCACAGAATAGTGAAGAATACCAGTTCACATAGCTTTCTTCCCCACCAAAAAGGAAATGAAGCTCTACCAGTGAGAAATAGATCATTTGGGGAGAATAAGATGCTTAATAAAATAAGTGCTTAATAAAAATAAGATACCTGGTGGTAAAATCTTTTCTCTCCTGTGGTCAAATCTTACGTGGAGTGTAGTAAAGATGCTCATTACATTTAGGGGATTCCCAATAGCATTCTCCAAGGCAGAAAGAGTACAAGAGGACAGCCAGTCACATAAGAAAGCTTTGATCTGAACGGCATTCAAGCAATTGGCTCTTAGATGATCATTAGCTGAAGAAAGTGGCGAAGTAGACAGGCCATAGCATAACTTCATACAGCTCTGTGTACTATATAGTGATAAGGATAGGCAACTGGAAGTTTTAAAACCCCAAGCAGGGAGTGTGGAGGGGCTGCAGGAGTTGATGAGTCACAAGACGTTTAGGAGCAGGGCAAAAGGAAGTAGAAGTATGGTCTTTGTGGTTGATCAGAGCCAAAGTAGAGAGACCAGATTTCCTAGCTGCCAGCCCATCACACCAAAGACCAGGAAGGTTGATGCCCCATGGGCACCAGCCACAATACCTCAAAGCCCAAAGCATGACAACAGCATGACAAAAGCAAAAGGCTACAAGAAAACCCAGATTACTCCTGAGCTTCCTGCATACTGGTCACTTCTTTGGAGAACTCTAAATTTGACTCCAGAAGAGGCAAAATTTTACACTGGAAATAAGGATTTACCTTAACATAGAAAGACTAAAAGTTTTAGGATCCGTAAAAATGAAGTTTAAATGTGACCTGAGCTGAGTTTAATTATAGAAAAAATAGTGACATTTCTTCCCATTTGATTTGTGATTATAAATTTTTAAGTTGCTTCATGGGCTAATTATGATGTGTACCAACAAAAGGCCCCATAGCATTTCAAAATGGAGTGGCATGAGTGAGGCCAGGAATGGGCTGGTAACAATTGGGAAAGAAGTGAAATGAAGTGATCTCCAAGGCAGACTGGTTCTAACCAAAGGGAGACAGAGGGGGCAGACCTGAGGTCAGAGGTGTGAGCTGTATAAGAAGACCTTCAGGGTGAGACAGATACCTGGGATCTTTGGAGGGTTCCTGTGAAATGTGAAATTGTAAATCCTGTAGCAGAGGAGTTAGTAGATTTGCCTTTCCTGTCCTGCCCAGAGGCCTTGGACAGTCTACTTCTAAGGTCAGAACCCTTGGCCCTAAGCCTACCTGCTTCCCAATGGTAAGCTCAGTTGAATGGACAAAGGGTTATACATGCCAGACCCAAACAGACCAGTCACAAACCTTTCTTTCCCAGGAATTTGGAATTGAGCCACAAGAACTCTATTTCACTGACTCTCAAAGTTTAATGTCCGTAAGAATCATGCAAGATTCCCTAACTCTGCCTCTATATCTTCTGGACCGAAGGTGAAGGATATTTGAGTGTCAGGATCTTTTATCTTCAGGATGTGTCTGATGCAGAAGGTTCACAGGACAGGATGCATTTAACAATTATTCCTAATGAACCTAAAATAGAAAGGTCATGGATCACAAATAGAGAAACAAAACGAAGGTGTTTTAGTCATATAAATTGTGAAGCAGAAGGAGGTCTAGAGAGAGAAACATAAAGCAGCCATGCAGAGAGAAGTCGTGTGGCAGGCAGATGGCTGGCTCACCAATCAGCCTTTCCCACTCTTCCGCCTCACTTACCTCACTGACTCAAGTAGAGATTAGAAATTCTAAGCACCTGTGCCCAGTCTCCTTCAAAGCCAGGAGGTCCTATGACATACTTTGGACCAATGAGAGGTACGTAAAAATCTGTGTTGTTGGGAGATGGTATCTTGAGAGAGCTTTTCCCTTCGTGGTGGAAGGGTAGCTATAGAGGCAGCTTCCCATTTTTGTTCCTCTTCCTTTATAACACCTGGAAGTAACAGTCATTTGAAACCATGAAGCAATAGGCACCAAATACAGAGTCAATGCACTAAGGATGCAGAGTGGGAGTAAGGCCTCGAGTGAGGGACCCAGTGCCCCTTTCCCTTGCCTGTGGGGAATGTATATAGTAGAATATGTTTAGATCTCCAGTGACTTCATAGATGTGTAATCAGAGCCATGAGAATAAAACTGAGGGTAAGCACAACCTCCAGGCAGTCCTGGAGTTGTATTTGTGATAGGAGGAGCCTTTTACTGCTACTGGTATCATGTATTGACCAGGTAGAAACAGATGAGAGCAAAGAGGCATGAATAATAAATCAGTTCTGAAGCAATCTCAATAGGCGCATTCTAAAAAAATTAAGAAGAAAGCAAATTGTCCAGCCAAGAAAATGAATCTGCTAGATTTTCCTTGCTGGTATAATGAATTACCAGTAAGACATACATAATTATTCCACAGATTGTGTTGTTTTATTCTAATTATAAGCCAAAAATAACTTAAAGCCACCAAGCCTCAAAAGAATAAAAAATAAATAAAAAGAAGTCCATGGGAAAGGCAGTTAAAATGCAACGACAAAACCACAAAGCATTATAGGACCATAGCCTATGAGCAGCGGCTCAGATTTAAATCCCCTTGGCCTGCACAACTACATCCTAGGACCCAACTGAGTAAAGGAGTCAACAAACCCAGGTTGTGCAACCTCAGCTGACCTAAAAATCTTTTATACTTGGGATGGTACACTTGCTAAAATCTTAGGAGGATTGATTTCTCAAAAATCTAGGAAATGGAAAATAAGATTAAGGAGCAAGAGCAAACCCATTGTACTTAAAACCTCAAATGATGTGGTTATTGAAACAGTTGTGTAATCATGGTGACATTTTATGTTGGTTTATTTGCTTCTTAAGGTGCTAAAAGTTAGATTAGTTTCCTGTGTTGACTGTAGCAAATTACCACAAACTCGGTAGCTTAAAATAACTGAAATTTATTCTCTTAAATTCTGGAGGAGGGCAGAAGTCCAATGTCAAGAAGCTCTAGGAGAGAATCTATCCCTTGCTTCTTCCAGCTTCTAGAGGCTGCCAGTACTCCTTGGTTTGTGGCCACATCATTCCAGTGTTTGTCTCTGTGTTTACATAGGCTTTTCCTCTTCTGTTTGTCTGTCTAATTTCCTTACATTTTTTTCTCCTACAAGGAGACCTGTGATTGGATTTAAAGCTCAGCCAGATGATCTAGAATAATCTCCCTATGTCAAGATTTTGCAATCACATCTTCAAACTGAACGTAACACTTTTTTCCCCTTATGAGGTAACGTTTTCAGGTTCTAGGAATTAGAACTTGTTATTTTGGGGTGGCCATAATTCAGCCTGGTACAGGGAGTTTCTAAGAAAATCTGATATACTTAACTTGTCATTTTAATCTACCATTTAGATATGTTTAAGTTTATAATTAATATATAAAAGTTTAGAAAATTACATTTTTGATTTATTATTTGGATAAGTATTGAGTACAGAAATGTTGCTTGTTTTTAAAAGTCCATTTTTATATAAATACAGTAGATTAATAAATTAGACTTTAAACAAAGTCCAAGTGATAGTGAATAATCTTTACACAAAAATCTCCTAAGTTTTAAAATGTTGATAATATTTTCTAATTGATGTTTCTCTTGATTTACTTCATGGGTGTGGGGGGGTGTGTGCGTGTTTTTCAGTAATCCTTGGTAGACTGTTTCTCATTCCTACCCTAAAAGATGAGGAAAGAATAAAAATTTTTCAAAAAGCAAACTTATCCTAACTCATAAATGACAAGCGTTAGGATAAGTAATAGCAGACGTGGAACACACTAGGTCATTCACAGCAGTAGGCAGTGGCCCAATTGCAAATGCATTAGATCAGACTCTGAGGTCACCAATGAACTGAAAAGAGTATAGGGGGCCAAACAGATGTATCTACTGTTGTTTGCCTCATAATGACTCGTGTCTTGTTCTTGTGGTTTTGGCTCCTTTAAGCAATGGGTCACAGGGCTGCTACAGAATGCTTTGTTTTATTTATTTTCACTTACCATGCTAAATGTGTCAAAGGTTTTGAAGCTTTTTGAGGAAGAATATTTGCTGATATGCATTTATCCAGTGTTCTCTCTTTCATGAGGCACACAACTGAGTTCAGGTCTTGCCCATCTTTATCTGGTTGAACATTAGGACAAGAAAATTCTGAGTGGAGCAGGGGGGAAACAAGGTGTCTTCCCCTTCCCTCTGCATATTCAGTTCCTAAAGCCATTCCTTTCCTGAGCATTCGTACTGCGTACTGCGTGTTCTCCAAAGATTTCCCACCCCTGCCACCTCAGAGATTTCTTCATGCCAGAGCACAGGTGATCCCACCTCACAGGATTTGCATAAGTTGCATGATACGGGACTCTCCTGGAAAGTGATGCTTGATCAAAGCATCTCAAAGGCAGTTGGAATGCTTTTCGCCTTCCCTGCGTGATCCCCTTTTGGCTATTTTGTATGTACCAAAACTATATTCCTCCCCTGAAGAATACTTTTCATCTGGTCTCCCTTCAGTTTGCTGTGTGACCAAATGTTGTGCCAACATGCTATTTTATGCTACTTTCTTTTTTAAGAATGACTTCATTAAACACAATGCACGGGATGAGTCACCGTAATTCAAGGCCATTAACTCTACTGGTTACACCAAGCATGACAGACTATTACTAATTATGCTGTACATAAATGGCTTTTGATCTTCAGGATGTTATAAATAAGAACTCAGTTACCTTCCTTACTACGCAATCAGATCAACATGCCTGGCCCCGTTTTTTGCAACTGAGAAAATTGGAGGGAGATAGCTTAAATAGTGTACCCTGGGTCAGAAAAGAAATATGCTCATTTATGATAAATAGATAAAGTACAAAGCCCTTT
The DNA here is from genome assembly GCA_004026585.1 of Noctilio leporinus. NCBI lineage: Eukaryota > Metazoa > Chordata > Mammalia > Chiroptera > Noctilionidae > Noctilio > Noctilio leporinus. Next base: position 75,295 of record PVIW01001711.1, read on the forward strand.
AATGATGCCAAATTAGTATAGTTTTTGAGTCACTAGAACAGCATTTTCTGGAAACCGTGGGAGTTTTCTTGGATACCTTCCACTGGAGCACAAATGAATCCCAACCCAATGAAATCTTTGAAAAATGAAGTTACAAGAAGTCTACCATAGCATTTTTTTGTTTCTTCAGGGATGCATTGATGCATTGGAGACAAAACGTAGGGTAGTCAAGAACATTCCATCTAACTGAGGGGAATGAAAGGGGGAACCAGGAATGATTGAGACAATTCTAACTAGGAAGGTGATCAAGTTTGTTTCTCCATTACAGGTATGTTTTCTAATGGGAGTCTTCCAGTTTCTTAGTGAAAATGACCATAGACCATGGGCAAGGGTGTAGATAAACAGCACAGATTTGGAAGTCTACAGGGAATTCCAAGTTCCTGGTTAAAGATACATTTTAAACACACCTTGATCTGCTGAGTCACTCAGTGCCTGGGCTTTGTGGCTGTTTGTTTTCCGTCTGACTGCGGGCTTCCTCTGTGGAAATTTCTTCTGGTGCTATTGAGAATAGTGTGTATGAGCCTTCAAAAGTCAAAGCAAAGGAGAGTGACTAACTTGAAATTCCTTGAAGAGAAAATGGGGAAATTTCACAAAGGTCCCACCACAGGTGGAAAATAATGAGTCTGAAAGTTTTGGGAACTGATCATATAAGCACATAAAATCAACGAACAGAGAGAGTGGGAAAATTCATTCCCCAGGGAGTCCCCGTGGCAGGGATGCTGAGTCATCACGAAGCCCATGTCACCAATAAATCCCCAGACTGGTCCTATATTACCTCAGAAAACATGGCAAAACTCACACAGCAATCCTCACTGTGTCCGGAAAAGTGCACTTCAACATCACATGGTTCAATCAAATGAAAATGTTAAATACATGTATAGAGCTAGACACGCAAACGTACACATCAATATAGCTATCCATATGGAAGGTAGTATAAGGAACACAGAATGAAGAGCCCGAAGGCCTGGGCTAAGAACAATCTCTACCTCCATCCCCCTGGAAATTCTTTGTTGTTTTTGTTTTTTTTTAATTTCAGTTTCCCATTTGTAATATGGGATAATAATGCTTTCCTGACCTAACTTGTTATGAAGCTAAAATGAGAACATAAACTAGGCATCCTGTAAACTAACTAATTATTCAAATATAGCTTATTATTATTATATCCATCATTACAAGCCAATTGTATACTGGGAAAACCTCTATGGTCTCTGATGCTGTGGCTACATGTACCTATGAAACACAGGTAGACTAAAGCTAATTTGAGAGCTAAAGGTAGGAGGTTGGAGCGTAGATGCCTCGTTATTTTATCCTCTTTGCTGGACAACTTAAATCAGGCAGGAGGCACACAGAGGGGATTTAGCCACTTCCCCTCAATTGACTCCACCTGAGACTTCTCTAGGCTAATAATGTCCTTACTAAAATGGAGATACTGCCAGCTCAACTTCTGGCTCTGCCACTAACTGGCTGGGTGACCTTGAGAAATTTTCTTCCCCATTTGTGAAGCAGGAATAACTGTTCCTACATCAGAAATGCTCAGTAAATGTTACTAAACCACAGTCTGAATGACTTCGGTCCGCTCCAAAGGACAACGGGAAATAAGGGAATATTTTCCTTCTTCATATCCCTTGAATAAGTCACTTTGCTCCCCGGAACAATTTGGCTGCCAGTGCGGACAGTGCTCCCACGCACAGCCCTCCCTCGGGACGCTACCACCCTCAGTGGGGAAACAGCCTCAGAAGGCAACTGCAACCACATTCCCCTGAACGGGACAGTGGGCAACCTGCTCGGCCTCAGGGGGCGGCCCTGGCCCCGCCTCTGAAATTCAGCCTCCTTTAATGCAAAACAAAAGAAAGCAATTGTTGGGTTAGAACATGCTATATCACCTCCTAATCCTAAAGGAGTGGTCATTTTTTTTCTCTTTCAGGTCTTTAGATTGCCTTCAGGGTCAGAGACCTCACTCCAGCCTAGGGCCCTCTGTTGGGCCAAGGAAAGGCAATGAACCGAGTACAGTGTAATCTCAGGGGGCCTGGGGCAGACAACAGAGTATTTTCCTTTTTTTTTTTTTAATATTTTATTTATTATTTTTAGAGAGAGGGGAAGGGAAAGAGGCAGAGAGGAAGACAGACAGACATCAATATATGGTTGCCTTTCACCTGCCTCCAGCTGGGGACCTGGCTGGAGACCTGGCTTACAACCTGGTTATGTGCCCTGGCTGGGGAATCGAACCAGAGACCTTTGGGTTTGCAGGCCGGTGCCTCATCCACTGAGCCACCAGCCAGGGCTCAGAGCATTTTTCAAACACAGGGCTGGTGCAGTTAGCCCCTCTCCCATGGCCACGCCGCAGAGGGTACCCAGCTGGTAAGACTCTAATCTGCCCTGGTGATTCAAGCATGAAACAGAGCCTTCAACTGTAGTAAGAATGCCTTTGCTGGCCTCCTGTCCTCACTAGCTAATGCAAATTAATAATAATTATTATTATTTATTATTTATTATTATTACTACAACTACTTTTATGTCTAAAGAAAGAAAAATCGTGCAAGTCATTAACAATATGAACAAAAAGATGGTCTATGGAAACTAATCTCACAGGGTGATCTGATCATAAATTCCTAACTGGACAGGTCATGGTGAATAGCCACACCCCAGGCATGTAACTTCTTCAGCTAAATAAACACTTATCTGCCTTAAGCAAGCCCTATCCATTGTTTCTGTGCATCTAGGTTAGCACACCTTTGAAATATCCCCTTTCAGACCCTGCCTTCTAAAGCGAACCAGAAAACACATAATCTTAACTATCCTGTAAGCCAGTCACCATCTTGCTTTCTCCTACCTTCATGTAATCTTCTCTACAATCTCAGATGCATAAAAGAAACTGCAAACTGTTATTCTCCAAAGCTCTTGCGATCTTGCTCCCTGGCATATGTGATCATTTTCGCACAAATAAACTCTTACAAAAATTCTCTACTTGTTCGACAACAATAAATAGAGTGGTAAGAGCAGGGCCTCAGCCCTGGCTGGTGGCTAAGTGGATAGGCACTGGCCTGCAAACCCAAAGGTCGCTGGTTTGATTCCCTAGCCAGGGTACATAACCAGGGTGCAAGCCAGGTCTCCAGCCAGGTCCCCAGCTGGAGGCAGGTGAAAGGCAACCATACATTAATGTTTTTCTCCCTCTCTGCCTCTTTCCCTTCCCCTGTCTCTAAAAATAATAAATAAAATCTTTATTTAAAAAAAAGAGCAGGGCCTCAAGGAACTGGGCCTACTGCTGTCAGGGCCCCAGCCTAGATAGACCTGCTCTTGTCCCCGCCAAGACAACCCCCTCATTCCATCCAGGCTCTCCTCACCCTCTGTCCTGCTTCCACTTCTCCAGGCCTTTCTGACAAACCCCTGTCCTTTCTCTCCATTCCCCTTCTCCCATCACTATTGTAAAGGAACTGCTTTTTCTCACAAGTCACCACCTGTAATGGAACCACCTGTCTTCACACTGAAGCTACTGGGGTGAGCCCTTGGTTAGCCCCCTGGTGCTCCTCTCAGGGTGGTGGCTTAGCAGTTTTAAGCCATAGCCTCAGTAAGAAAAGGAACCAAGAAGTTCCCTTCTCACAGGACCTGTAATTTGACCTCCTTCTCAGAACAGAGATAAGAGGGATGTGGTTTCTATTTACCGGCTCAAAAGCACATCATAGTCATTTTACAGAGGCCCCAAAATGGAAGCCCCAGAAAGACTGAAAAGTTTATGAGAAACTTTATAAGGAGAATCTCCCAGCATGTCTTAAAACCCAGAGACAAGTAAATTACACCTGAGTGTCAGGATTTCCAGGAATTTCCTGAGGCAGATCAAAGTGATCTATCAACAGAAGTCACCCTGGGAAGACCGAGGGGAGGAGATAATGCCCTAGACAAGCAGGGTGCTTTGGTTTACAGAGGACTTTCATTTTTACAATCTTCTTTTGATCTACATAACCTTAGGAGGTATCAAGCCATGTAGTATTATAATTCTTATTTTAGAGGTGACAAAGGGACTTCTAAAATCACACAGCTATAGGCAATGAATAGGCTAGGCTTTGTTCTCTTGACAGCTGCCCTTTTTCAAAAAGCACTGGAGTGGAAAACAGCAGAGAATGCAGTCAACAGCTCTGCCCTATTAGACCCCTTCTGTTTATACAGGTACACAAGCCCGGGGCCCCCCACAGTGAGGCTTCCTGGCGGTTTGTCCATAGAATTACCCTCTATGTGGTGGTGGGGATCATAGGGTCTTCAAGTTGGCTGGAAATCTCACCCTCAGTCTCTTCTCTAGGTGATTGCTCTTATGACTGCCATTGATACAAAGCTACCTGGGAAGGCAAAGTATGATCCATTGTCACACCTTTCTGTGTCACCAGCCATGCACTCAGTGCCTGCTCTGTGCCAGCCCCTTTGCTAGGTATCTGGGACACATGACTTAATAAAGGTTAAGTCATGAGGTGAGTGAAAGGATGAAAATACAGAAACAAGCAAGTCCCGAATTGTCTACAAAGAACAGAGGAGGGAAAAGTGACAAAGGAGAACATTCAATGAAACAGATGATCAATTTCTTAATCTGAGGGTAGGAATGGGGTAGTTTTATGCTTAGGATGGCTGACATCTCCAAGTCCTTGAAGAGCATCTCAAAATGAGAGGCGGAGGCATTTCACCAAAGGACAGCACTGTGCTGACAAGAAGGAAACGGGTTCTGAGTTCAAATCTGAACTTTACAATGAACCTCCATGGGGCTGGTTACAGTCCCTCTCTTGACCTACATTTTCTATTATGTAATAAATGGGGCTGCAGGAGTGCCTATGGCCCAGTACTGCTGTGAGCATTAATCCAGGGAGTTTCACTTAATGAAGGGTTCCAGCACTGGCACCATCCCTAACTCTGGGAAAAGAAAATGTATTGACACCTTAAGGTCTTAAGAATTAGAACAATATCACCTTCAGAAGGTTGTTATAAGAGTTGAATGATCTAACGTGTGTAAAATCCTTAGCACCAGCCCTAGCAGGGAGTGAACACTCAACCAATGCTGGCTGATATCTTGTGCTCTACAAAACCAACATGGATCCACATCACAAGAGTGCATTTCAAGCCAACACCTCTAATCCCCTTTCAAACTGGAGTTCACACTCCTTACATGGGAACCAGGGGAAGACAGCTATTGCTCATGTGTTCAACTTTTCCTGGGTTGTGTAGGAGAGCAGAATATGCTATCCCCAAAATATGCCACTTGGACAAAAGAATGAGTTTGAGCTGAAGGCCATGGAGAAGAAGCAGATGCAAGCAAAGCCCTTTGGCCTTTCTCTCTCCACCATAAAAGACAGGATGGTTTTTAATCACAGGAGGCAACTTTATACTCCTATCATCACAGAAATGATGGGATGATAGGAGTATAAAGGAACTGTATAACAAATCTTACTAAAACAACACTTATCTTCTTTTAGCTTTCCCTGCACATTTACCTTCCCACCCCCAAAGCTTAAACCCGTTTCCTTTGTTTTGTCACTTCTCTCTAAAATTATTGTTCTTTATTAAGATGCTTTATAAGCCACAGTTTTAACCACCCCTTTGATTCAATCATCACTGAGTTCTTCCATGTGTTTTGCACCATGCATGCTTTAATAAACTTTGGTTCTTCCTCATTAATGTCTCTTGTCAGTCTAATTTGTAGGGCCACAGCCAGAGAAGCTAAGAGAAAAAGGGTTTATTTCCCTTCCCTACAGCTAATAAGTGGCCCAAAACAACTCTAGTTCTGAACTATTGTCAGGAGTCAGACAGCCCCCGCACCTGACTTGGTGTGGGACACAAAAGTCAGTATATTGTCTAGATCCAGGGCTCACCTGGCCTGTTTGCTTCTACCCTTCCTGTGGAGTCAACATGAGGTTATCTGTGAAGGAGCTTCGAACCACAGTGCATGGATCTCATGAAGTATTGCTTAGAGTACAACTCATTATTGGCCAAAATACTTGTCACCATCACCATCTTTATTATCCCTGTGATTGCTATGGAGCCATGGTGTGGTGAAGATGACCTTGAAGCAAGATTGTGACTTTTAGAGTTCTCACATGAGCATATATTCACTGTTTCTTAAGTTTGTCAAGTTCTAAACAACTCCCTGGATAAGAAACAGACAACCAGAGGCAGCCATCATTATCACACAAGGCAGTGAGTACCCATCAGCAAAACTTAGAATGTGTCTCAAAAGGAAAGCAATTTATGATGATTGCTAAGCACTGGCATTGCATCATGGCTTCTGGAAGGCAGAGCAGACCCAGGACAATGCTGGGCTGAGGTTGTTTTGTTCTTGTTCTATCTCCCATAGAATAGGGAGATGAGGTCAAGAAACAATGAAATGCAATGACCCATGCTCCAAGAGCATATGCCATTGTCCAACTAGAGTGTTCTCCTGGATCACAGAGACTCCCCTCCTGTCCATCTTCATATTCCCAGTGTTTGGCTCAGGATAGATCCTCATAACTGTTAGAGGTTGATGATAGATATTCTATCTTAAAACAAGAACTATTTCAGAGTTAATGCTTTTATATGGAGAGGTATGTGTATGAGAACATATGTAGATATAACATGTACCTAATGTGTGGATATATGTGGATATAGTCAGTAAAGATATAAATTTGCATTTATGTTATAGGACAAAGATGAATAGGTAAGTATAGCATAAGCTACTGAGGAACTAGTGCTCTTGTGTCTCTCCTTTTACCGTTACTGGTAAGAACCATTATCTGGCTGGCTGGCACAGTGGATAAGGCATCAGCCTATAAACCCAAAAGTCACTGGTTTAATTCCCCAGCCAGGGCATATAATCAGGTTGCAAGCCAGGTCTCCAGCCAGATCCATAGCTGGAGGCAAGTGAAAGACAACCATACATTGATGTTTCTCTCCCTCTCTGCCTCTCTCCCTACCCAACTCTCTAAAAATAATAAATAAAAATCTTAAAAAAAAAAGAACGATTAGCCACTGACTTTCTCTGAGAAGGAGTCTAATACATATAGTCTAAATGAAGAAAGAGCCACACATTTGTTTCCAGGATGACTAAGCATGTATGTATGTGTGTAAAAGTCTATTTATTTTATAAGGTCATCTAACTCGTAGGACTTATATCTGGGTTAACACTGATTATTCTGCATCGAACAATCATATACTGTTTTAATTGTGCAACCCCATTTTCACCACCATTTTCCACATAAGGAGCTGCTGAACTTGCAAATGTTGATGGAATTGTCTAAGGGAGTACTGTCATAGTTACCACCCAAGCCAAAAACATCCATTTTATAGGCACCATGCCTGTCTCCTTCAAGAAATTTCACAATTTCACCTGCTAGCTGCTAGCAAGGGCTGGGCCTTTTGCAGATATTTAAATCAGTTACGGAAACTAAAGTTATGTATTATTTGCATATTTTAGAAGTTATGTGTATATTTACAAAACTCTATGAAATCACCTTCCAGGGTGATTATCAACTGCCACTAACATCCATCTGACTGATCCCTCATCAATGCTCTGCAGAACTAAGGGTGAGGTACTGAGCCAAAGACTCTCAGGGCCTGAAGATTTCCTGGGAAGGAACCTTTAGGCCAGTGCTGCCAGGACATTGACAAAGTGAGAAAAACACTTGTCTTCAACTTAAGGGCCAACCTCACTTACGTGACACAAAGCCATCCTCCATAGGTTTGCATTATCTTAGAGGAGTGTCCTTTGGATTTTCTTTGGAGCCCGTCTCTTTTGGACTCCTACTAAGATCTTGCAGGTCAATCTAGAGGTCCATCCAAAGTGACAGGCAATGATAATTAGATCCATCTTTTCACTCTCCCACAATCTTAAATGCCTCCTGTTGGTAATACTATTCCATCCATCCATCTGTCCATATATCCAGTCCTCCAGTTGTTCATAGCAGGCCAGGCACTGGGCTAGGCTTATCACAAATTAGTAGAAGCTTCCTAAATCCTATCAAATGATTCCTGTACAAAGAGTTTTCTACCTTCTGATCAGGGTAGTGGCAAAGTGTCTCAGAGAAAGAGCATGGGGTAAGCATCAAAGAAACCTCAACCTACCAGTGTTGTCTTTCTGTCTTCAGGCAAATTCTTACTACCTGCAAAACATAAGGCTGAATTCTCACCACCTCTATAGCCTTCTAAGCTCTCCCATGCAACTAGGTCTCAGGTTCAGGCCAATTGCTGCTGACACATCCTCTCTTCCTCTCCCATGCTTATCATTTATGCAAACATAACATTTCAAAGTGTTTTTTGTTATTGATAGGATTACCATCAGTATAGTATTCTTTATCTTATTATAATTAATACTGTTAAATTATAATCCCATTAACTTATTTATAACCTAATTAAATTACTGCTTTGGACTATAAGTACCTCTCTCTCTTTTTTTTTTTTTTCTTTCACTATATACTTGTCACAAATGATTTCTTCTATTTCTTAGACTTTATCACATTTCAACTCCTGGTTGCCTACTGGATTCTTCTAATACAGTGATTTTCAACCTTTTTCATCTCATGGAACACAGAAACTGATTACTAAAGTTCTGTGGCACACCAAAAAATACTTTTTGCCAAGATGACAAAAAAAATAGGTACAATTTTGATTCATTTACACCAGATGGCTACTGGTGTGTGGCTGTTGTCATTTATTTTTGACAGTCTGAGGTACTGCGTGTTTTAAAAATTCTTGTGGCATGCCTATTGAAAACTGCTGTTCTAATTTGTGATTTGTAACTGGGGTTTCTTATATTATCAAATCCAAATTCATCAGCCTTTCCCAGAATCTGCTCCTTTTACGTCCAACATCATCTTTGTGACCTGCATCCTCCCTGCCTCCCCTGTTTATTCATAACTTGGACCCTTTCCAGCTTCCCACTGTTTCACAAACATTGTCCTCTGTCTGGCTGGTGGGGAGGCCTGGAAATAAAAGGATAGCGTGCTCTCAGAAGTTCAAAGCCAGTGTATAGGAATGAAAAAGAAACAAATATTTAACTCAACACATGGGGTAACTATCTTAAGCTTTTTGCTACTAGATTTGAATAGGCTCTTACAGGAAATGGTAAGCTTTCCTTTACCTTTTTAGCCAGGGCTAACAGACCATCCTGCCTTGTCTCCCAGTTCTCCCTTCCTTTCCTTCCTCTAAATCCCTGTTCTCCATCGCCACTGAGCTAACCCACGTGTGATAAGGAGCTGACACCTAACTATGCGAGAACATAAATAAAATAGTCCCTAGCATTGATGTTTCCACTTGGCTACCTCATGGACTAATGAAGAACCAGCTCTGACCAGGGTAAGGAGATCAGCCCATCCAGCTGCCTCCTTCTCCTTGTGCATCTAAGGAAAGGCTCCCTAGGTGTGTGGAGCAGGAAGATGGTAATTGGAGAAGGCTGATCAAAGGAGACGTCCTTCATTCTGGTGACATTTACTTCATGATTTTATAAGACTAAAAGAGCTCAAGTGAAATTTTTGTTTGCAAACACAGGACTTAAATTCATACCCTTGGTCGTTAAACACATATTTATCCAGTTCTAGTGGCATGAAATGTGTAGTACAGACTTAAATGGAGATGTTTGCAAAGAACATAGCACATAACAGCATGTGAACAAGGACAGAGGTCCCTTTGGCCACCAGTGCTGTGTGGTTCTTGCTTACATTACTCTGGGAAAGCCCTGCTATTTAATTTGAAGATTAGCAAAATTGAAGTCTCGGTCCTACTCCTTCAAATTCAAATGAAAAACCTGTCTGATCTTTAATTATTCTGTTTGTAGCATAATAGATTTCTGTTAACACCACTCATGGGTATTCTACCTCTGCAATGCACAGCCCACTTCAGCAGTGAGGGGGCCATTTGTGTGCGTTCTCTCACATGTTTTAGATACAGTATTCTTCCCTGGGGACAAGAATTATCTTTGGATTTGCTTTAAGTATAGTGCAGAGCCAAATATATTAAATGATTATAAAGATGTTCATAAAAATGACAGAGGGGACTTTCCTTCATGCAATGCTTGTTATTTTTCAATCTTACTCTAGTCACCAATGAAGAACAAAGCATTTAATCAGTTCTTATTCCAGTTTGTACTGAAGAAAAAAATACATACGAAAGGACATAAGTGCTTGACTAGTTGTACGCGAAGAACTCTTATCTGGGAAGGAAGATGACAATGCGAATGATGAATTCACTGAGGAAATGCATTCGATAAAGTAGATTGTCATCTTTTGTTTTAACTCATGCAAAAGGGGTTGGGGGACACTCCTACCCTTTTTTCTGTGTCAACCAGAAAGGTACTTTACAGGTTCTCAGATATCGTATTAATAACTGCCCTGTTTCCTAGCAGGCTCTCACCACTGATTATTATAAAAACATTAAAAATACAGATGTCTAACTCGATGATTTATTTATAGTATGATTTCCCCAGCATCTTTTATTGTTTAGCAGTCTGCAGCACAGCTGTGATGATCCTTGTGTCCAGCTATCTCCTAGAGTCTTACTAAGGGCAGCAGCATGACGTCAGCAAAAGACATTCAACCCTTGGTTATCAGCTTCACAGGAAGGAAGCCTGAGCCATCAATGGCATAAGCCAGAAGGCATTACTGAAGTGCCACAGCAGAAAAAGGAGGCTACAAACTCAGTGGGAAATGAGGCAGAAGAACGGTTCCCAAAGGGTCTGCATCCTGATGTCTGAGAGCTCACCTTTAGGTAAAAGGCATGTGACCCATTATTTGGGGACCATGCCCTGGTCATCCTGCGGGCTTACAGCTTCCCCTCAGAGCCTTGAGCAAAACCATGAAGAGGGGAAACAACTCCTCTTGTGCCTCTTACCTTCTTTCTCTGTGCCACCTCCTTCTTCCATGTGGTTTCTCCCAACCAGGACCAAGCATATAAAATTTTGGGCAGGCCAAATGAAAATGCAGGGTTCTTTGGTCAAAAATTGTGAAGAATTTCAAGGTGATGACAGCAGAGTGTTAGACATAGTATGGGCTCTTTGCAGTGTGGGTGGGTCTCCTGTGCAAACACCTTGGTCACACATCTGAGAAGCGATCCCTGCTTCCCACCCCTCCCCAACAGCACTGGCTTCCTTACACTAACTTAAACCTCTTTTAGAAGCCTCACCCCAGCTGCTCCAGGGGAACTGCCTTCCCTCCAGGTTCTCCCTTTCTTTCCTTCCTCTGGATCCCTGTTCTCCATCCTCATTCAGGTGACCCGTGTGTGATAAGGTGCTGATACCCAACAATGGAGTAATGAGGAGTGAGCCCTTAGCAATGGAATTCAAGTCAGAATCCTTGATGGAAAAACCTGAGGCTCTTGAGCAAGTTTCCAGAGAAAGGCATTTAGTCCTTTTTAATCACATACTAACCTCTGGCCTTTTCCCATCTGTGGTGCACCTGTGAGGGTTGGGATGTTTTTAATTCCTAGATTCCTTTAACATTTATTGAGCACCTACTACCAGGCGGGCATTGTGCTAGGTTCTGGGAATGCAGGGTGAATGAGATTTAGTGTCAGCCCTCCAAGAGCTGCCTCCCACTGGGGTCGATGGGTACACAGGATATAATCAGGGAGCAGTAATCTTGGTGGTAAATATGAAACAGTTTCGTGATGCTGAAGAATAAGGTACAGGTGGTGAGAGGAACTACATCATACAGACTATTTTTATTTTTAACCTTATAGACAGAAATTAAGCACTTACAAGTCAGATATGTGCAGAGGACATGTTATTTTATTTCTATAACTGACTCAGTGTGCTGTAAACCTCACAGTCTGCCTGGAGCAGAGACGTGGCTCTGTGCCCTTCAGTGAACTGAGGAGAGCAGCATATGCTGCCCCAGCACATCCTACTTTGGCATATTGAGGAGTTTGGGCTGAAGGCAACTGAGAAACAGCAGATACAGAAAGGACCCTCTAAACACACACACACACCCCTTTTGCTTATTAAAAAATAGCATACATTTTTCACCCAAAAGGTAACCCAGCTGTATCAGAAGAGAACATTTTATGACTGGGAATGGCGAAGGGTAGGAAGGGGAGTGTGTCAATGTGAAGGCGAGTTGCACAAACAGGCTTTACGAAAATAACCGTTTTTGTTCACAGTCCCACTATGAACCTCGCCTAGAAGGTCAAATCGCTTTTTCTTTCAAGCTGCCATGTGTCCACAATCTATTCTTTGTTAAAACGGATGGAAGCTTTTGGGCCTAATTGTTTCTTTGGGTCTTTATTTCTCCTTCCTATGAAGGCTCCCGTGCCATGTAAAATATGTTACCATCAAGTAAGAGGTGCATGCTTTTTTTCTGGTAGCCTGTTTTCTGTCAATTTACTTCTCAGGCTCGGCCACTGAACCTAAGAGGGTAGAGGAAAAATCTTTCCTTCTCTACAGTATTTAGGCAAATCAATCATTTTTTCATCCAAATTCACATCTTTTTTCTCTTTCTCTTTCTCATTGTCATTGTCTGGCTCAAACATGATGCTTTTGGCAGTAAATACCTTGTTACTTAGAACTTCTTTCTGACTTCCTTCTTCATTTGCTCTTTTTTAAATTGTGGGGGGAGGGACAGAGACCCTGTGTTGTCCCATGTTAAGCAAGGCAATGCTTCAGTAACCTACTCACTGGCCAACTTACCTGCATCTTCTCCAGATATGGACCTCTCTCTTGGTGGCCCCTGCGGCTATGCAGAGCCACCTGCCTGCAAGACCTATGAAGGTACCAGGGTCTGATCCCTAAGCATCACCAGACTCAAGCTGTTTATCTTGTAGGTGGCCTCCTGCTCTCCCATCCTGGGACCTGGGTGCAGACTCTGACTTCCCAGAAGGGTGCCCAGCTCAGTGAGGCTGCTGTGGGGCCAGTGCACCTCAATTCCTCTCTCAGGTGCCCAGCGGTGCAGGTGGAGGGCCAGGCCCAACCCCAGCTACCTGAAAAGGCCTGCAGCCCCTCCAGCCATCCCTAGGAAAACAGGGTTCTAAAGCATTCTCCTATTTCCCCTTAATTGTCTGCATCACCCTACCTTCACTCCCCCACCCCAGAGTTCAGACCACGATGTAGAAGCCAGAAGATTCTCCTCTACTTTTCCGCCTGCTACTTCCCTGCCAACCGCTTCCCACCTCTTCAGGCTTTTCCTTCGGTGACAGGGAACTGCCTTTGTCCCACATTCTTCCCAGATTTGTGACTGCTCTGTGATTCGCCAGTTTCTTGATATGTAGAAAGCAAGCTGTGATACTTCAGAAAATTCTGTCTTTGTTCTACCTGTTTATGTCCCCTCCATACCTGAGCCAGGTCTTCATAGTGTCAAAGCTACTGAGGAAAAGTCTGAAATACTGGGGAAAAGAGAAATAAATCAATTTCGGATGCCGCACTGTGCAAAGGAGCAGGCGCTTTATCCTATCAACCTTAGTTGCCACCGACAGAAGGGGAACAAGCAAGGTGACCCTCTGTTCCTCCCAGGCTTCTGTGTGGAGGCAATTTCCAAACCACAGAACTGGGAGACTGAGGCAGAGCTCAGTGGCCTCTCTGAATAGAGGAGACCGATGTAGAAAATTGGGGAAACTGAGGCATCATGGGAGGGCAAAGTTCCAGAGAGGAACAAGTTAAACCAGAGCACCAAGGTTTCTCTTAGATCTGAATACCAACACACCTCGTCTGAATACTAATCCGCGTGTGGTGGTTGCATTGCCATTAGAAAGACTGCTAGATACTCTGAGCTGAGTAATTTCCTGAGCTCATACTGATCTGGGGGAAATCTAAGCTTCTGGCTGTGGAATGAAGAGAATTCACGGCAGACGGAGAGCATTCAGGTGAGACCACAGCGGGGCCTTTGTAGTGACACAAAGTTAGCGCTAGAGTAGAGACTGGTTTAGACTCTCCTTAACAGAGCTTAAAAATAAGTCTCTAAAATCAAGTTGGCAGAAAGCACCTTAGTTGCCTGTTAAATAATATTCAACATTCTTTCATGAAAGACAACAAAATCTAAACAGCCCAAGCGCATAGCATTTATGTGTTATTCAGTGAAAAATTACTAGTTATGCAAAATAAAACAACAAAACCTATAACCAGGTGGAAAATCAGTCATTAGAAAGAGAGCCATACGAGGTAAAATTTAAGGATTTTACATGTACTTCCATATTTAAACAAAATAAAGATACAATGCATGTTTCAATAATTACACTAGAGAGAAATGATCTCTATTTTACATTTTGTGTTCACATTGTATACTCATGCACCTTCCCATTGAAAGGCAGAGATTGCTAGCTTGGATGAAAAGCAAGACTCACTCTCTATAAGCTGCTACAGGAAATATCTTTACATTTAAAGTCAAGGATAGAGTAAAAGTAAAAGAAAAAATAATATGATGTCAACACTACTTGCAAGAATGTTAGAATAACTATATTTAATGTCAGACAAATAGACTTAAGGAAAAGGAATATTAACAGGGGTCATGAAGGTCATTTTGTAATTATAACAGGGTTACTTCATCACGAGGATGTAACAATCCTAAAAATACATGCTCTTATTAATAGAGTTTCAAAATAAGTAAAACAAAAACTTTTAGATTGACAGAATAAGTATTCAAATCCATAATTATAGCTGGAGATTTCAATTCTTTTCTCAATACTTGATAGAAAAAATCAGTAGAAAATCAATAAAGATCTTGAGTCCTTATCAAAACTATCAGCCAACTTTAATAAAATGCTACACACAATAACAGCAGGATATACATTCTTTTCTAGTGCATATGGAACATTAGCTAACAGACTGTAAAATATATCTCAATACACTTGAAAGGACTTAAATCATACAGAACATGTCCTCTGCTCAAAATGGAATTAAAATAAAAAACAATAAAATGGTATCTGAAATATCTCCAAATATTTGGGAGTTGAACACCCTTTTGAATAATTCATGGATCTAAAGAAATTACAAAGAAAGAAAACATAGTACAGACAATCCTTGCTTTGCACAGGTTTTGTTTGTTTGTTTGTTTGTTTTTAAGATTTTATTATTTTCAGAGAGGAGGGCAGAGAGGGAGGAAGAAAGGGAGAGAAGTATCAATGTATGGTTGTCTCTCACCTACCTCCAACTGAGGACCTGGCTGGAGACCTGACATGCAAACTGGTTATGTGCCCTGGCTGGGGAATTGAACCAGCGACCCTTGGGTTTGCAGGTTGGCACCAATCCACTGAGCCACACCAGCCAGGGTACTTTGCACAGGTTTTAATGTGTACAGATTTCAGTTACTATAAATAACACCAGACTCTCCACCAACACAGTTCGAATTTCAGTTACCACGAAATAGTAACCGTATATAATTCTATGAGGTAGAAACTTTATTGTTGGCTCACCTTTCCACGAATCACTAGGTAAATAACAGAGAAGCAACACGATCAGTGAACAATTACACCACACCATTCTTACAAAAGCCATCAGTGATCAGTTGTTGTATAGCTATTACTTAGTTTGCACACATAATAAAGCTATTTTCTTCTTGTTGTTTACTGATAAACCACATGGCATTGTGCAAAAATGTGTGTCTCCAAGAAACAACTGGCCAACGAAAATATAAGTTCATCAAATAAATGAAAAGTGATCATGTTGGAAGTGCATGAATCAAAATGCAAATGAAATTACAGAAGAACCAGATAATGTGGAAATATGAATACTCTATTTTTTTAAAACTAAATTTGCAATCAAAGGAACCTAGTAGCGAAGGTGACATAAATGGAGAAAGTGCTTATGATGATAAAGATAAAAATGTCCCAGAGGAAGTGATGCTGGCAAAAACTTTACATTAAGGGAATGCTCAGATGTCTTACACCATTTATGTGGAAATGATAAAATGTTGAAAACTTACAAATTTAGAACGTTCTGAGTATGACAGTTCTCAGAAGCATAGAAAAGGTACATAAATATACAATGAGGAAGGAATAAGCACAGTTGAAGCTACTTCTAATTGTTTTTTTTCAGTGTGGTAATATATATGTAATATAAAATTTACCACTAACATTCTTAAGTGCTCAGTGCAGTAGTGTTAAGTACATTTAATTCTTATGTTATCATCATCACCATCCATATCCATAAATTTTCATTTTCCCAAACTATAACTCTATATCCATTTCCTGGTCTTTTTACAAAAAAAATTAAGCACTTTAATTCTCAGTGTTTCATTAAACACACTTTAATGTTTCTAATATTTCAAATTACAGGCTTCTAAATTAATATTTTTACTATTTTTTCATTTCCTTATACATCTATAACAGGCAGAATTTTTAATGTTGGGCAAAAATTTTTCAGTTGTAATTTTTCCATTGATTAGGAAGAGCTCCTTTCACAATTGTAATTTGCATGATCATTTTTATGGTCCTTTATTATCATATAAAGTAAAGACTGCCCATTCATCAAAATTTGTGAAGTCAAAATGGTCCTTAAAGGAAAATTTGCAGTTTTATATGCTTACAGTAGAAAACAAAAGATTCTTGTAATATATAAGTATGCAAGTATATTGTATAATCAGTGTGTAACTTACAATGCTATATGTCAATATCTCAAGAAAGCTATAGGAGGATGAGAATATTCTCAAGTTCAGTTATCTAAATTTTCAAGTTAAAAATACAAAGATAAAAATGGAACTCAGAGTAATTAGAAGGAATTGAATCACAAAGAGTAGATATGAATGCAATAGAAAATGCACAAACAACAATGAAAAGTCAATGATATCAAATGACATAGAAATATATGTAGGCACAAAGACAGGTACACTAATGTTCATATGAGCTTTGTTCATAATATCCCCAAAGAGAAAACAACAACACAAACGTTCACCAAGAGATGAATGAATAAATATGTTTATAGTGGTATATCCATTCAAGGAATATTACTTTGCAATAAAAAGAAATAAGCTACTGATTTATGCAGCAAAAAGAATCTTAATGTTTTTAAAGCATGCTGTATAAAAGAATCCAGACACAAGAAGGTACATACTGTATGATTCTATTTCTATGAAAATCTAGAATGAGCCAATATAATTTATATTGTCTGAAAGTAGGTCAGTGATTGCCTGGTGCCTGTAGTGAGGTGGGGAGATTGACTACAAAGGAGCATAAGAAACTTTTTAGGGTGATAGAAATGGCCTATATCTTGATATGGTGGTTACTTGGGTGCCTATGTTTGTCAAAACTCAAGCTTAATGGGTGCATTTTGTTACAATTAAATTCATAATCAACGTGAGAAATACTAAAGTGTGAGTTTGAAGGATATGTTCATAAAACTTTGGGTTCTTATGAACCAAGAATATTGGTGGTGGTGTAGGGAAACTGGACACTTTTATAATGATGTACGTTAGTGTTCATAAGTGTGTGTGTGTGCATATGTGCATGTATGCGTGTGTGTGTGTGTGTGTGTTTGTGTGTGGTGATGGTGGTAGCAATAGTGGTAGAAGGTGGATGCTTCATTTTCCTACCTCCCACCTAGGAAGCACCCTCTCCTCACTTTGCTTTCACCTCCTAGTTTTTTAAAAGAGGTTTTTTTTGGAAAAGATTGTATTCATTACTTTTAAGAAAGAAGGGCAGGGAGGAAGAAAGGAAGAAGAGCATCAATATATGGTTGCTTTTCCCCTGCCTCTAGCTGGGTACCTGGCTGGAGACCTGGCTTGCAACCTGGTTATGTGCCCTGACTAGGGAATTAAACCAGCGACCTTTGTGTTCGCATGCTGGTGACAACCCACTGAGCCGCACCAGCCAGGGCTTTCACTTACTTTTTAAAGTGCTTATTTCCCCCTGGCTGGTGCAGCTCAGTGGATTGGTGCCAGCCTGCAAACCCAAAGGTCGCTGGTTCGATTCCCAGTCAGGACACCTAGCTAGGTTACAAGCCAGGTCTCCAGCCAGATCATCAGCTGGAGGCAGGTGAAAGGCAACCATACATTGATTCTTCTCTCCCTTTCTTCCTCCCTGCCTGCTCTTTTCTCTGAAAATAATACATAAAATCTTTAAAATAAATAAATAAAATGCTTTTCTCCCAGCAGGCAGAATCTTCTTTGTTTACATATTTACAACACAGAAACTCAGTCAACTGTAAGGGAAAACTACACCTTCGGTGTTCTCCTTGGTATCAAATGCCTCAACAAATACAAAGCTGAACAAAAGCACATTTTCTGTTCATACATAATTTACAGCTAATATATTAAACAAAATGAGTGGTTTTCTTTCCTAGTTCCCAATTAATAAGCCACCTACTTCCTCCGGGTTTTTTCCAGGAACTAGGTCTTTCAGGTGTATTGATGGGTGCTAATGGCCTCCTCCTCACCCCTCCCCCAACACTCACACTCATACAAACACACACACACACACATACGCCACACCCACCCCACCACACACACACCATGCAGTACTTCCTGGGGGAATTCAGACCCAGTCTAAACTAGTTACAGCCTGTGGCAGTTCCTCTGCAGCCTGCCACCTGAGAGGATGTGGGACTGCCCTAGCAACCAGAAGCCACAACGGAGAGTGGTGGAACCTTAAAAACTGTCCCAGATAGTATCCAGACAGTTTCCTACTTTAAAAGACAGCTCGGAGTCTTGGCCCCAGAGTAAAGGATAACAGGCTTTCCTGCATTTCATTGGTCATTCCTCCTAGGCCTAAACTTGCTCAGCAAGCATCAGCCAAGGAGAGAGCCTAGCAGTCTGACCCACAGTGCCCCTTCCAACAGCAGTGGCCTGGCCTGGGCTTCCTGCAGGACTGGAGGTTGGTCCGTGCTCTCTGCTCCTACCTCCTCTGCTCCTGAAAGGCCTTCTTCACAAGCCACTTCTTGTAAGTGGCTGTGCGTGGTTCTCCACGGTAAGATTCACTTACCTGAGCAGCTTCTTGCAGAATGTTACGAACTATTGAGTGTGGCAGAAGTCAGAATATTTTCCTTTCATTCTAAGCTGCTGCTTACACAGAGATTAAGTACTAGGCTAGGATACTACATCGAATCCTTTGATGCATAAAATTTTATCATTCAAATTGATCATGCCCAAGACTGGCCTCCAACAATAGTTTCCCAAACCAAATAAAAATGGGTAACCTTGTGACATAGGAGAAGTGCTGGTCTGCCTACCTGAGGCTCACATGGTCATACAACAAACGATACAGAGATTTAGGCAAAGAGACTTCTCCAGCTTTCTACTGGGCATCTGAGCTGAACTTCCAAGCCTCTGACTTCACTCATCGAACCAAGTTCATTTTAATCATTTCCAACTCCCTCTTACAAGGGCTTCTGGAGACAGGATACAGAGAGGCAGACAAATGACCTACACGTTGGTTCTAAAGACTCAAGACTCTAAAGTATCATCTAAAAGCAAAGCTCTTCTTTCTTTGCAGCAGAAGTTATTTTGTGCCCAGAAAGGCTGGCCAAGAGATACTGTTAATCAAGTCCTGAGTTGAACCAAATGCCAGAAATAAAATTTTTTAATCTACCAGTCCAAGAAAATATCTTATATTCTTTTGCTCACTTACAGTGTCAGCTAAGTCTTCAGTTTGGAAAACATGTAAGTTGTTTCATATATATGAAACACAGATCAGGTAAAAATCATGTGTGTTTTGAAAATACTTATAGCTTCTAAAAATTCCTTGTGTTGTCTTTATAAAGTGTTGCTTTTCAATAAATCATGCATAGACTTACTTAATCTGTAGGAATCATCTGGTAATAATAATGAATCCTAAATTTGAAATGATAGTATTAGTATTATTTATGATCTGATTAAATAGGCACCATTTCTCATAAACATAAATTCCCACCAAGGTTACAGAAATAACTAAAGTTATAACTTTAAAGTAATAACTAAATAAGCTAAGTAAAATAAGAATAAGTAAATATACTTCATAAGGCAGAAGAGATTTCCCCTTTCTGCATAGTACATTAGGTACATTACAGGAGGGTTTTCCTGCCCTGGAAAATTATCAGATTAAACATTAATGGTATTGCAGGTGGCAACAAATTAGAACCTAACATAATGGCATTATTGCCAGCCATTTTCCCTCTAGTGATGTTAACATTTTTTCTTCTTTTCTTTTTTTTTTTTCTCTCTTTTTTGACAATTTTATTCATTATTTTTAGAGAGAAGGGCAGAGAGGGAAAGAGGCATCAATGTATGGTTGCCTTTCACCTGCCTCCAGCTACGGACCTGGCTGAAGACCTGGCTTGCAACCTGGTTATGTGCCCTGACTGGGAATCAAACCAGCGGCATTTAGGTTTGCAGGCCAGTGTCTATCCACTGAGCCACCATCCAAGCATAACATTTTTTCTAAAAATAAAATGTGCATTAATATCGCCACTACCTTCAAACAAGAGTCCCCTGACATTAGCTGGACAGTGAGCTCTGATTAGGTGCTGGGGTAAATGATGGGAGTGGAAAGAAGAGAACCACCCCCTTACCCTCATCTTTGAAAGCACAGATAACTGCTAGATTTCTTAGACCTCCTTGTAACCTGAAATAAAGATACTGGCAGCAAAAACAAAAGAACAAAGAAACAGTCTTAAACAAAAGGAAGTTGCTCCAGATATCAATTCCTCATTTAACTAACTAAAAGATTGATAAGGTAAAACCTCTTGATGAACCAGAGCTAATGTTGGCCCACATAAATATGTGTTTGAATACATCAAACTTTCATTATTAAAATGGTTCAAGACCATGTTAAATTTGCTACTTAGGATTTATTATATAATATTTTTGAAAATGCTCCTTTTGGTTTATGAAGACTCAAGAGCTTATAGCCAGTGACAGGCAAATAAAATTAAACCTTTGCTAATGATCTCCATAACTTTCATGAACTTGGATTTTCATCTAGATCGTAAAAGGAAATCTAAGCATTAGGGTCCTAATTTCCAGTATAAAACAAGAAACAGGCCAGCTAATATCTCTGGGCATAATGGCTGGATGTCTCAACCAGAATCACATTATCAAGAATAAGGCTGACTTGAGACATATAACAAATGAAGAAACCCATAGGATCAATGGTCTGTTATAGGGGCAAAATCACATTTCAAACCAAATCCTACTTAAGATATGTGTGGTTAATTTAACATTTGCCACTCCTGTGCACTGTTGCTCTTCAGGAATGAAAATAAGCTGCTTTCTATACAATTGTCTTTGGCCACCAGGGCAGCATATTCAGTCAGGCACCGGGACCTGCCCTGAAATAAAAAGAAGTTGTTAGAAAATGGCCAAGGTGGTCAACCAAGATTATATTTTAAAGTCATTTACAGATTTAATTTGATAGTAGAAATGGTAGCTACGGCCAACTTGCAAAGAGAAACAACGTCAACAAACTCCTTTGAGCAATGTCACCCCTGTTTACTACAAGGCAGCACAACAAAACTTGGAAAACAAATCCCAGATTGTTAGCATGCCTGCCGTTCCCACCATGGTCTAGGTAGGAACCGGGGTCGGAGATATGGGAGTGGGGCTGAAATTCTTTTTAAAGCCAAACTCCCCAGAAGTTTTTGCCTGAAATTGTAAAAGTATTGGTAATTTTTAATAAAAAGTGTTCAATGTTTTACAGACACTACTCTTGAGCACTTTGTCTCACCAGAAGCAGAAGTGTGAGGGGTCCTGTGAGATAACAAGGCCTCAGGGTATCTCCATTATATTGCAGCAAGTAGCAGTGTAATTACCTGGCAAAGGAAATAGCTGTGTCATTACCCAAGAAATGCTGAGCACCAACAGGCTTAAGTAGGGTGAAGAAGCTTTAGAGAATGATGGGGAGACTAGCCTTCAGATTCCCCCAATTCAACATTTACTTGGAGAATTCACCGCTTTCCCACATCTGGTTCATAATCTATGATGTACAGGATGTTCTTATGAGTGTCACACAGTTCGCTAGACTTGGGACGCTGAGTCATTCAAATAAAGCCTGGAAGAAAATGTATAAGACTAGAGTATTAAATTAAATTTTACATTCATGGTGGCCTTACATCAAATAGCTTGGGTGACAACAAAGGTAATCAGGGCACAACGACATTAGGTTCTGGCGGCCTATTATGTCTGTCTCCATGTTAGTGATAGACTTGCTGGACAAATAAATAGTCACTGAAAGAGTCCCTTCTTAGGCACATACCATTGTGAGTCTCCTTCTTCTCTGTGTCCATTGGGGATTTTCTAGCTGACACACCTTTTTTCTTAAACTACTATGACAACTTTTCTTTGTTTATCAGCAGTCACTTAATAGGGTTACTCTTTATGGCTGTGCTAGTCTGTTGAGCTGATTTATTTATTTATAAAAAGATTTTTAGTTATTTTTAGAGAGAGGGGAAAGGAGGGTGTAAGAGAAGGAAAGGAACATCGATGTGAGAGAGAAACATCAATTGACTGCCCCTAGCAAGTGTCCTGATTGACCAGGAATCAAACCAGTGGCCTTTCACTCTATAGGACAACGCCCAACAAACAGCTGCACTGGCAGGGCCTGGTGGACTGATTTCTTAATTTAACTCATGGTGCTGTCTCATTTCAAGTTGGTAAAAGCACCTCCCAAGGCACCACCTACATTGTGAGAGGATATGGAGATATTTGATGAAAATCCGAAAAATCGTGTGGTTTTTTGTGAGTTGGTATCTCATGGGAGGGTGGCAGTGTTTGAGAACAAAATAGAAAAGGTGTCGCTAAGATGATTGTATATTTGTTATCCTAAAGGGATATTTGGCTACAAGATCACTAAGGTGTGACAGCTGCAGGAGGAAGAAGGAAGGGGGAGAGACTCAAATCAATGCCTGCAGTTTGAAGGTGTGGTAACCACAGGTTGATTCTTACTTGACAGCTTCTTACTCAAGTGCAGGACCTTTCTGGGCACCTGTCACATTCAAGGTGCAGAGCTCTGCACTACAAAGCTGTCAGGAAAAATGAGGACACCTTGTTACAAATGATTAATACACTTGGCTCTTTCTGGCTTGCCAGTACATCAATTTTTTTTTCCTTATTGGCCTGAAGAACTATCTTGAGGTGAGGAAAGCAGAGGTTAGGAAGAGATTAGAGAGATTGTTAGAGAAGAAATGCAAAGGAAGAGAAGATAATAATCACTTTTCAGTGATGATAATCACATTTGATACAGATTTTTGCAGCTTCACAAACTTGCCTAATACTGAGAAAAAATTGCTTCCATGTCTGTACCTTACAGCTTAGCAATGAGCTTGCCTGGCTAATTAGACCCCAGTTTTACGTAAGTACTTCAAGAACAAGAAGTGGGGTAATGATTGTCTAAATGTGTGGTGAGGAAGGGAGACTGTCTCTTTCTGATCCCTGAGAAGTGGGAAGAAGAAGGAAAGGAGGAAGGTGGTGTGGAAGGTCAATAGTCAGATGAGTGTCCCATTTGCCCCTTCCTAGCTTATGATCATGAGTGGGACTATATCCAGCCAGTTCTCTTTAGTCACTGTAGCTCTGTTCTATAAAATTATTGCTAACACTGAATTAGCAAACACTGGACCATTGCTCCTAAGAGAGCGATTAATTAGGACCCCACCCTTAAAAACTCATTTGATCTTGGTTACCTTCCTAGATGTCCCATCTCCAAACATAGCTACACAGGAGACATAGGAGAATACAAACATTCAGTCCACATCACCATATCTATTTTCTTCATAAAGCACACACCTCACAGCCCTTTTTGCTCTAAGTAGCACTACACAGCAGCCCAGCACTGCCTTTGGGGGCCATTTTAAACAGCGAACTCACCAACACAAAACACAAAAACATGAAAAGTTGACGCTAAGTAGACTATGAAATGAAAACTGTTCGCAGTTTGAGTACACCAACAACAGGCAGAGTGTCACCTTATCTGACCTCAGCTCGGAACATGTACAATAAACAACTTAATATTTTTGCCACTCTGCACATGTCTATGAGCGACCATGTAAGTGTGGGAGTACTGATTTGGGGGGTTTAAATAATCTTAGCTGATAGGCAAATTCACAAATTCGTCACCTGTGAATAACGAGGACTGACTTCATGCATAGTAGATAAAGTGAAGGGATCCTTCAGGGGAATGGGCTGCCCAACATGCTCATTTGAATCCTAAGGTGAAGGCTACAGTACAGAAGGCACATGCCAACATGTGGTCATCCTGGTGCTTAAGGGGGTGGAAGGACATGAGTAAACAGGAAGGGTCTAGCTGGTGTGTGGGTTCAGAGCTGGTCACCCCAAGATGTGCTTCTGTAGTATGCAGATTATTTTTGAGCTAAGGGCAACTTCAGCTGTAGGCCCTGGGACAACTGCATCTGGACTTCACCTTTTCAACTCGGTTGAAATGCGGAGGGGAACACGGAGCCCCTGAACAGCTTTATGCAATAGTGACTTAAGATAGCCTAAGGACTGTTCAAATTACTGGAGCTTGAAATCAGATTGGACACTTATCCTTTCTCCCACTTACCAGTGGGTGGGAACTTGGGAAGGGAGCCAGTTTGGTAAAGCAAAAGATAAAGCTATGTCCTTTTCTCTGTAGCTGTACTATGAGCTGAACTATTAGGCCAGTTACATAAAAAAATATTTTGAATTGCTTATTCTTCGAATGGTGGTCATAACCTAGTGAGGAAGTATATGATCCATTATTAATCATGATGAGAAGGCAGCTTAGGCTGTATGCTCTAAGTGTTACTATATTAATGTGTTTTATCCAGAGGGCAGCAGTGAGCTTTGTCAATACTATTAGCAAAGAATGACATTGGACTGGTGTTCCAGAGAGTTGATACTATGCCTGAATGTCTTTGGAAGACTGTTGCAGTACATTTTGGTGTAATTCTCATTGTTTTCAGTGCTGACTTCAACAGATTAATGTCAGGTGCACAAGCTGCAGGGGCCTGCCTTACCTAGTCTTATTTTCTCCTCACACTCTCTTTCCTCTACCACATCCCCACCCTGAGTCCCCGATACCTGGTCTGAAATGTCCTCTGTCACTGGCTCTCTTGGTAGTAATTACTGCTTCCCTTCTGGTCTACCCATTCTTTGAATTTCCCAACAAGTCTTCATGTTGGTGATCTTTGACCTTAAGATTGAATACGTGCTGATTATTTTTTATGGCCAATCCTGCCACCTTTACCCATTTACTGCCCTTCTCTGCCTGGTTCAGTGAATTTGAAGCCCTTGAGGTAAGAGGAATGTTGCTGACTGGTTTCCAGTTCGGTTCCACTGTGGAAGAAGCCCTCCCTGCTTCCATGCATCCTCACACACTTGCTGCACCCCTCCTTGGCTACAGCCTCTGCTACTGCCCCTGCTATGGCCCCTGCTATGGCTCCTGCTGCGGCCATCCTCATCAGCCCGTTGCTCCAAATGTAGTGACAGAAGTGCCCTCACCTGGCTTCCTCAGTCCTGCCACAGGTGCTGGCTTTCCACTGGTAGTCCCCCTAAAAATTTCTTGATTGGAATTTCCTTATTCAATCACTGGGGTTGTGCTTCCTACTACCCCAGGTCATCTCTAATGTACTCTTTGGGCTACTTTCTTCAAGCCTTAAGCTCTACATTGTTCAGCCCACAGATCATCTGCTTTCAGAATCATTACAAGTTTTTGCTAAAATGCAAATTCCTGAGGCCTATCTCAGCACCATCCCAGTCAGAAACTGGGAGAGACCGGTGGGGATCAGGGTATCTTCATTTTTGTTGGGTCTAATGAGAGTGAGAGGAGAAACAACAAGGAAACAGACCATGAATTTAAAAGATTTATTTGGCCAGCTGCACCAGCGGGCTGAGACCAGGAGGGCAGGAATATGTCAGCAGCTAATAAAAGACAGGCAGGGGTTTTTAAAGGGGACAAGGGGGAGGGAGTTGAAGAGACTCTCTGTTGATGGCTTTGGGGGGTTGGCTCTGAGAACAGAGAGCCTGACTGCAAAAGGGGAGTTGCAGGTTCTCACTGGCAGACTAGATATCTTTCAAGGACACAGGCCTGGCCAGCAGGCTGAGATACCTTAGAAGGGTGGTTACTATCAGCAGTTACTGGGGAGGCAGCAGGTTTAACGGGGTTTGCTAAAAATATGCCGGGATTCCCGGAAGCCAGGTCCTTAGGCCTAAGAATTTTAACCTGCTCCTGAGAAGACACATGGCCTCACTGAGACCAAAGAACATAGGATGAGGTCCATCTCTGTTGGGAGTCGGCCAGTACCTGAGTGTATTCTTGGGCATGTCCATAACTTCCCAGAACCTTCTGGTAAAGCCCCTCTTTATTCTTGAAGGATAAACCAAAGATTAATTACATCTATTTCCAGTAACTTAAACTTCTAAGAGTTAAAGGTATCTATAAATAAGGTATTTTTTAGCCAAATCCACTAGTGTTTGGAGGTTTGCCTTTGAATGAATCTATCTATACTCTCAGCAACATCCAATGCATGTCTGTTAAAGGGGAACTAAAGTATTCAGTCCAGTTTGCTCAGCTATGAAATGGCCTCTGTGACAAAGCCACCACTATTTTCCATGTACTCATTGTTCAGGATCCTGAGAGAATTCAGGAAAGCAGTAAACAGAATAGCCTCGTTACCAGCTGGATCAACTTGCTAACTTTACAGAAGGGAAACCAAGCTGAAGGGACTTGCCCAGAGTCTCACACCCTGTTGGTTTGTTTAGTGTATTTTATGATAAGTTTACCTGATGCAAAAAGGGCTTTAGGTGTTGTTCACATATAGGCTGTGACAGAGTTGACCCTTTATGTCAGTTTCTTCCACTGATAGTTGGTGATATAAGAGTAAAATATTAACCCTCCCCCACTTTTTGAGGCCTGTGCTAATTTCCTATTGCTCATAACAAAGTGCCACAACATTCGTAGCTCAAAGCAACAATTATTTATTGTCTCTACAGTTTTTGTAGGCCAGAAGTCCAGGCCCAGCTGAGCTTGGTCCTCTGCTTAGGGTTTCACAAAATTGAAATATAGGTGGTGTCCATGCTGCACTCCATTCAGGCACTCAGGGTCCTTCTCTAGGCTTATGTGTTTACGGGCAGAACTCCTGTGGTTGTAGGACTAAGGCCCCTGTGATCCTGCTGGCTTTCTGCAAGGGCCACCTGGAGGTCCTAGAGGCTGCCTGCTATTCCTTGCCATGAGAGTCCCTCTCCATAGGCCCTGCCTTGCTTCAAATTATTCTGATTGTCTCTACCTCTGATTTCTATGCCTTCATGTGAAGGGCCCATGTGCTCCGGTCAGGCCCACTGAATAATCTCCCTTTTCATGATCTCAAAGTCAACAGCTGAGTAAGTTAATCAGGAGAGTCACATGCCCACATGTGCAGGGGTTCTGCCCACACTCAAGGAGAGGGAATTATACAAAGTGTGTACACAGGGGCAGGCATCATGAGGCCATCCCCAGGCCTTAAAGCACCAAACATTTACTGATTGCTCAACACTGGTCTAAACCTTTTTAAAAGATACTTTGAGACAAATGTTAAGAGTTTATTTGAGCAAAACTTGATTCCTGTTGGCAGCACCAAACTGGAAGTGGTTAGGAGTGTTCCCCTAATAGGGGCCAGGAAACAGACTTAGAGTCATGTATTACGTAACCACATTTTGGTCAACGACAGACCACATATATGACAGTGGCCCCATAAGTTACAATAAAGCTCAAAAATTCCTATTGCCTAGTGACATCGTAGCTGTTATAGCTGTCGTAACATTATTCACATGGTTGCAGTGATGTTGGTGTAAATAATCCTACTGTGTTGCCAACTGTACAGAAGCGTAGCATATACAATTAGGTATATATAGTACCTAATACTTGATAATAAATGACTATATACTAGTTTATGTGTTTAGTCTCATATATATGTATATATGTCTACTATGTGCTATGTACACATATGCTTTATCTTTATCATGCTATACTTTTTCTCATTGTTTTATAGTGTATTCTTTCTACTTATAAACAATAAGTTTGCTCTAAAACAGTACTCCATGAGTCACCCAGTTCCTCGGCGGTAATTCTATCAGGCCTTTTATTAAACTCCCAGGATTCAAATTCACTGCCATATCCTCTGAAGAAGGGCTCAACTTCAACACTGATGAGCAGGCTCTTGGAAGATCATTCAACAACTTCCGGCCAATTTCTGAGGTGGTTGTTGCCAAGGACTGGGAAAGTCAGTGATCCCCAGTTTTTGGCTTCATTCGCTTTACTAATCCAGAGCATGCCTCAGATGCCAGGAGGGCCATGAATGGGCGGTGTCTGGGTGGTTCAGGTCCATGTGGACTGCATGGCAAGTCAGCCCATGGAACCAGAGGGGTGCCTTTGGGGCCCATGGGTATGGCTGCCTTTGCTCTAGAGGCGTTGGGGACCATGGCTATGAGAGTGGCAGGTATGACAGTCAACCTGGAGGATAGGATGTGAATATGGATATGGATATGGATATGGATATGGATATGGATATGGAAGGTTTAGAGACTATGGTGGCAGAAGCCAGGGTGGTTATGAATGCTACTCAGGAGAAAATTACAGAGATAATTATGACAAC
Source organism: Noctilio leporinus (assembly GCA_004026585.1). Taxonomy (NCBI): domain Eukaryota; kingdom Metazoa; phylum Chordata; class Mammalia; order Chiroptera; family Noctilionidae; genus Noctilio; species Noctilio leporinus. The sequence continues at coordinate 103,769 of PVIW01001711.1, forward strand.
TGAGATGAGGCATGCACACCTAGTATAGGCAAGGAATAAAACTTCTGATCCCAGTGGCTGTATTTATAAAGAGTTTTGGAGCTGCACCGAAACATCTATTTTAGTACATAAACTTCTGCTTTTTAACTGAGCTCCCCGGGTTGCTTGGTAAAGCCTTTTAGAAAGGTCCGTATGTTTTTCATTCTTTTCTCCCATTTAAGACAAATCTGGGACATTTATAGAGCCTGGGATTTTCCTTTTACCAGTTTGGGCTATCAGGACTGGTTCTGGCAAAAAAATGTTTGACCAGACTGATTTTTTTCCCCCAGAAATAACGTGCACCTAGGGATATTTTAAAAACTCACACACAGTTTACCATGGTTAGGAAGAAATTTCCAAACATAACTACACGAAATTAAGAACACTATTACTTAGAGGTGTTTTTTAGTGAAGATCACTGCCCTGATTACATTTCCTGAAATATTTGTGAATGTCATTTTTTTAACATTGGAAGAAAAATACTTTGTTGCAGTTCATGTAGCATTTAGGATGTCCTTCAGGGAACTGATAAGAAAGATGAAACCTGGAAAATAAGACAAACAAACAAACACAAAACAGTATTATGCTATCAGTAGCCTCATTTATATGTCTTAATTGCATCATTTTCTCTTTCCCTTGATTTAATCTCGTGTTGCTTGTTCAGAATCATGCCACCCAGAAGGAAGAACAGGCAATACTATACAGCCCAGGTGTGTAGTAGGCTCTACCATCAAGGTTTGTAGAAGTGCTCTCTACAATGTTGGCACAATGATGAAATCACCCATATAACTATGTATAAAAAAGAAATGGAAGCAAAGAAATATGATTGTCCTTATAACTGATTGTCCTCAGCATTTTGCTTTAGTTACCTTGAGGCATTTGCAGGCTTTGATTTTTGTTTGCTTACTGGGCTGTAGGGCTCCAGGGCCTTAATACCACCTCAGTCAGGTGGTCTTCTTGTTTAATTAATTGAGCAACCTTCTAAATCTTTCTTTTTTATTGATGTTTCTTCAAATAAAGATTTTATTCATTGTTTTTAGAGAGAAGGGCAGGGAGGGAGGAAAAAAGGGAGAGACACATCAATATATAGTTGCCTTTCACCTGCCTCCAGCTGGGGACCTGGCTGGAGACCAGGCTTGCAACCTGGGTATGTGCCCTGACTGGGAATCAAACTGGTGACACTTGGGTTCACAGGCAGTGCTCAATCCACTGAGCCACACCAGCCAGGGCACATCTTTTAAGTCATATAATTTTTACAACAGTCTTAAGAAGAAAATACTACTATTACACACACACACACACACACACACACACATATATATATATATATATATATATATATATATATATATATATAACTTGAAATGGATAAGGGCAAATGCAAATTAAAAATAAGAGGTTTAATTCTGTTGAAAACAAGGGAAAAGATTGCAGGTCTCCCCCTTCAGAATTTCTTTTTTCCTTTTCAAACATATGTGAATTTTTTTTTAATGGTTAAATAAGCCTCTGGCCAGTCTAAAAATGTCAGGAATGTTTAGAGGGCCGAAAGTCATCTCTTTGAAATGTAATCATCAAGGAAAACCAGTCTCCTGGGAGGAGAGGGGCCTGCCGGTCACTTGACTCCAAATTGCAAAACCTATGTAAGATAATGGGCTGGATCTCCTTAGCTCTGTGGAAGAGTAAAATTTCTTTCGGTCTTTGCAACCCATTTAGCAGGTTGCCTGTGAGATGTATAATGTTCTGATTTAATGGTTATTCAATAATACTTTCCTTCCTATTCTACCCCTGAAGCAAAATGTTCTAGGTTGGGAGATTTCAATTTTAATTATGTTTTCCCAATAGGTGCACAGAAGTTAAGTAACTTGTCAATGACACCTTGTCGCTGAGGTGGCTGAGTTCAAATTGTGAGCTCAGGTGCATCTACCCACCTCTCTCAATTGCTGTTATTTTACCAGAAGCAACCTACAGTTCCTAATTGTCCTTTAACAGAGGCTTCTCCACACATCTTGTATGACTAGTGAGGCTTCCATATTTCATCCTTTAGAGCAAGGTTCTTTAACGTTAGGGATATTGACATTTTAGGTCAGGTTAGTCTTTGTGTAGGAACTGTCCTGAGCATGGTAAGATGTTGAACAGTATCCCTGGCTTCTACCACTAGGTGCCAAAAGTATACCTAGTTGTGACAATCAAATGAGTTTCAAGACATTGTCAAATATTTGGGAGGCAAAATAACCCCAGGTTGAGAACCACTCTTTTAGTGGAAGAAGTAAGGGGCACTCGCACACACACACGAACGCACCATTTCCTTGGCAGGAAGGAGGGAAGGGAGAGAAAAGGAACCATAGATGAAAGGAAAGCTTTACCTTTCACAGAACAGCTAAAGGCCAACAGTCTGGTAGTTGAGGTTGCAGCTTTCTAAATTTTGTTTTTTTCGGAAACAGGAAGAGATCAGAGTTGGGTTAGCAGTGGCCTTTTTATCCTTTCATCCTTTTCTTTTTTGCCTGATTGGGTTGAAGAAGTGCTTGAGAAGAACAAGTAGCAATGAAATCTGTCCTATTTATTGAAGATTTGGGCAACTCTAGTTTGTCCTATATTTGCCTATCTTCAGGGAAATTCAAAGTTTCGTTAAATCCCCCAAAGGCCTCTTTGGTGGGGGAGAAATGAATGAATTTAGTCAAGGACTGCACTTCATACAACTGCAGACCACAGCGTGAAGGTGATTTCATTATGGAAAATTCTCAACTGAAGGCCTGGGAACAATCAAAAAAATTTTTTTTAATTTTAAAGGATTATTTCCTGCTACATTTTTAATATCTGTGTCTTTTCCATACTAACAAGAAACACATACGCTCATCTTTTGGAACAAGATAAGTTAGGAACTGGAAACCAACCTAATGTACTTTTGGTGTTTTGCCCAAATATTCTATAATTTAAATATACTTCAGAACCAGTGCTGTCTTTGTTCTGTGGCCATTTCCTTCCCAGTTGTATAAAAACCTATTTATCTCATGCAGTCAGCAAACAAGTGTGTATAAGATCTGCTACCTCTCTAGTACTTTACGAAAGAAAAAGAACCGTAAAACTTAGTCTCTTAGATCATAACTATGAGAAACGAGTTTGGTATCTGAGGTGGGAAAGCATTTGCAAAATTTTCCAAGCCATGAGGTTTTCTACTCACAAACAGATTAGATTTCAAAAGCTTATTTATTATTCTTTTTGTTTATAAAAGAGACCAAAAGATGTTCAATATCATGTTTTTTGATATAGTGGCATCAAATAGGAGCAAGAATGATACCTTTCATGTTTTAGAATGTGACGTACTTCTTTCTACTTTACTTGGATATGTTGCTATTGCATTAGGCATCTCTTTTTCTAAAATAAAGCAGCTTCAACTAAAATGAAGATCTATTGAGGAAAATGGTATCTCACTTGACGATCTTCCCAGTGTTCTGTATGGGAAGAACTTTTCTTCTACCTTCTGGGTTCTTTTGACTTGTGTACTATTGACAATTAAATCCAAATGAAATGGGTTACCAAGAGAAAAAAATAATCAAACTAAATTACATACGTAAATACGGAAACCCCATATACACGAATAAGCCTTATGCAAAGGGAATCAGAAAGTCGCCAATATTTGAAAGTGAATAGTCCAATAGAAGATATAGGATAAGGAAGTGCATAAACAGCAATAAGCAATATATAAAATGATAAGCATCTCTAGAAAGAAACAGATAAAATAAATTTTACTTAAAGTTTGTGGTCTACTTTGGAGAGCTGGTTAAGATGCTACCTCTTAGTCAGATTGCTTGTATAAATGAGATTACAGGCAAGACAGAAAGTGATTTAATTCTTTTATTTTTTTTTTTGTTGTTGTTCAAATGATAATTTTTATAATTAGAGAAGTGATACAAGAGAAAGCAGGTGAGGTACTAGAACAGGTATTCACAAAAGGCCAGTCAACTTGTGAAAAGGGGCTAACCTCATTAGTCAACAGGGAAATGTGATTAACCATCCTGAGACACCACTACACACCCAGCCAAAGGGCTCGGACTAAAATGAGTGCTAATGCCAAGGGCTCATTAAAATGTGTAACAGTGGAAACTCTGATAAACTGCTGATGAGTATGTGGATTCATACAATCACTTTGGAAGACTGTTCAGCATCACTAGTAAAGCAGCTGAACATATAAATACTGCAGGACCCAAATGTTTTCCTTCTAAGTTCAAATCCAACAGAAGTGTGGCATTTGGGATTGAAGAGATGTGGAGCAAGAATGCTCATAGCAGGAATATTCATAGCAGTCCCAAACTGAAAACAATCCCCATGTCCATCAACAGAAAATTGGATAGCTACATTTTGGTAGACTTGTGATGCACATATAATTTCACCTCTTAGGCATACATGGTAAATACGATGATTTGTTTCTTCATAGTCTTTTTTGTGCATATGTAATGTTAAAGATACATACTCTGCCCCCTTTCTTTCAAAATGTTAATCACACAGCGTTCCTCCTAAGATAAAAAATTATTTGTAAACATTTAATGGTCAAACAATAGTTGACCTAATTCTTGTTATAATGACAATTAACATGCATATGTGCTCAGCACTATGTTAAATATTTTATGTAATTTATCCAACCTAATCCCATAGGGCGGTGCTCCAACCCAACCTATGATATCCCATTATCACCTATATGACGAAGCCTGAGCCATCTGCTTCTGGCCTAAAGGCCCAGCCTCTGAGGCCTCTGTCCACTAGCCCACAAAGCATTCTTTTATCTCCTTACCAAACTGCCAGCAACCACAATCACCAGTTTAAGCTCACAGCCCTAGGCTACTCCACCTGTCATCACAATGCTAATACTTGGGACAAAGTGGACATGATGCCACACTCACTGCTAGCTGATCTCCAGTTTCTCTAATCCTTTCTGGAAGTTTCTACCATATCACCTCAGGCCTACCCTCAAGTCTGCCTCAAAAATTTGATGAAGGTTAGGAAAATAAAAACGATGACAATTCTACAATCTTTTATTATTTTTGTCTTCCCATAATCCCTTAGACAGGAGGGAACTGACATGTCATTTCCTCTTGGCAGGTATTCCTTTACCTTAGGGCAGTAGAACCTTATGATTTAACTGTGATGGGCCAAAGGGAGTCTGTCCTGTGCTAAGGAAGAAACTCTATGTTCTGAGTAGTATCAGCCCTTGATATGGGACCAAGAGACACAGCAAGGAGTAAATACCCTGAACAAAAATACATTCTTTTACTATTCCCATATTTTCTATCTTTGTCACATAGCTACTTATAGTGTAGTGTGAGTGCCTATCTTACATACCTATCTTGACCTGTATTTATATTTTTAATCACCACATTTACAGGAGAGAGAGGATGGGGGGTGGGGGGAGGAAAGAAAGTAAAAGAATCTTCAGCATAATTTAAATTTCTAACATTACAATTGTTTTCCATTTGTTAACAATTTTTATTTCTACTTCTATGAAATATTGTTACTTTGGTTATTTTCTATAATTAGGGTTTTGTCATGTATTTGTATTATTATTTACTTAAAAAAATTAAGAATAGTAACATTTTGTTTGTCTTATTAGTTGAATATATGCTTCCCAGTTTGTTGGCCTTTTAATTTGGTTTATGTAGTTAGTTTATCGTAAAGAAGTTTAGAATGTTATCAAATTTATCAATTTTCTGTTTTCTTTTGCCTTTAAATTTGAAAAGTTCTACATTTTCTAAAATGTTTATGGCTTTTATGGTCTGATATTTTTACAAGCTTTAAGTGAAGTTAACTAACATGTTTACATTTATTTTTTTAAGATAAACTAAATTGGAAACTGATTTTTTATGGACTCTTTACTATATACCAAATATTTTATATACATTTTCATTTACTCTATGTCAAAATGTTTACAGATAGACATAATTATGTTCCCTTCATAGATAATACAACCCAAGATGAGAGAGGTCAAACACCAACTTGTCCATAATAATACAGATAGCAATGGTGCAACTGGACTTGAACCCGGGTGGGTCTGACCATCAGCTGTAGCTATCTCTGAAGACCACACTGTGGTCAGGACATTAGCTTATCCAAGCATCTAAAGAGCCCACTCACAGCTGCTGGTGTGCAGACATAACTGATTTCTCCAAGTTTCCTTTTTCACTTTCCAAATATACAATGCCACTTGACATAATTTAAGTAAGAGTGAAGAAAGTGATTGCACTACATTTCTGGGGAAGAGGATGCTTTACTTTTCCTATAATCTCTAGTCCAATTCTCGAATCATATCATTAACAAGCAAAAACAACAACCAAAAATGTCCTTTTCTAGCCATGCTGTTGCACTAAAGTCTGTACTAGAATTGTCCAATAGAATTTTCTGTGATGATGCAAAGCTTCTACATTTTCGCTGCCCAGTCCCTTGATGTGCCTCTGGTCACATGTCTTTTGAGCACTGAAAAATGTGGCTAGTATGATGGACAAACTAAAATTGTAACTTAATTGAATTAAAATCTGTTTAAATTTAAGGAGCCACACATGGCCAGTAGTTACTGCATTGGACAGGGCAAGTCTATGGATTAATTCTCTGTAATTACCAAAGACTTTCAAACCTCAAACTTTAAACTGAAAATACTTCCCCCATATTAGTCCATTGTAAATAAGATCATTGCAGTCTACCTAGCTCCTGGTTCACTTCAGAATGAAATATTAGTCATGTCTCCCAATAGAGTGCCCATAAGCACTTTCTGATGGGATGGTAAAGTAAGGCTATGCCTAAGGAAGACAACTGATTTTATGCAGCACATGTATGGGTTTTGTTAAAATGCTTGCAATGAGTTACTAAGGAGGAAGGATGATAGTGTCTACCACTGTTGAATCCTAACTCTCAGGTGCCCAGGGCTTTCACATCTGTATGAAAATCTACCTTGAATTCTAAACAAAAATGGCACTTGCCACCAGAAATAAATGAAAGCCTAGAGACTCCTCTGTCTCCTTGAATATTCACAAGTGGCTTCAAAGTTCTAGAAAACAAAGGTCATAAAACCTGAAAGCAAGGGAGGGGGGAAACAAAGCAATCCAACCTAATCCCATAGGGATTATAACAAGAGTGAAAGTATAACAAGTCTGCAGAAAAACACAATTTTCTGAATTGGACTGGTTACCAACAAGTTCTCTGGTTTGATATAGATAAGGTCCCTCCCTGCACTGGTTCCCACCCTTCCTTCCAGGGATTGCCCTCTGGGGACTTGCTTAGCATCCATTCCTTGTGACCCTACATTTCTGCCCTGCTGCCCTCAAGCCTTTAGGTTCACCTCTGGTCCCTGAGGGTGAAAATCACTTTTCTGTCTGGTTCTAGAGTATCCATCCTTGGCTTTAAACTGTGATGCACTGTTCTGACAGGCTCACTTCCCTCCTTTCCTAGGGTCTACCTTTATTCCTATCTCATTAACCTGGATACTAGATGGTTTACACATAGCATGTTTAAGAACCGCTTGTGAAACCAAAGTCTCCTTCTTCCATGTTTGGAGTGAAGTTGCTGCTACAAAAATATTTTGTAAATGAATCATTAACACAGGAACATTGAAGTTACAGAATGAGTGAGCAAGCCCCTCCCAACCAGGGAATTGATGTCATCATCGCCCACCTCACAGTGGTGTCACAAAGATTGAAATACTTGAAACACCTATAACGGGAATAACATTGTTGAGACATTAAGTCAACATCTTTTTGTTTCTGGTGATTCTTTTTCCCTACCTGGAAGTCACTACCTGGGCTCATGGGCAGAATTCGATGAGAATGAGAGTCATCACTGTACTTTGTTTGAAAAGGGCTTCTTAAAAGATTATAGTTGGATGAAGGTCTGAAAACAAACACTCCTTGTTTTGCAAAAGCTAAGCCTTAGCGAGAAAAAAAGTTTAAAAAGGAAACGTGTGTGGTCTTCTGAGCTGAATGTTGGAGGACTGGTTCTAGGGCAGAAGGGAGAGATAGGCAGTTCCCAGCCCCAGGGAGGGATTAACTCACTAACACCCCACCACCACCACCACCCGCAGCCTTCCTGGCCTTTGGAAAAGAGCTGAATGGAAAAGAACAACTGAGAGGGGCCAGGGCCAGACCTGGGCGTGGGGGCAATCTGAGAGGTTTGGGGTAGGGGAACATGAATATGGTGTGAGCTGGGAAAATAGCCAGCTGCTTACAGACTTCCAGCAATCCTGACCTGGGAAAGGGGCCTGGGGAGCCCCCAGGGTCTCACACACTGCAGCATGATGTTAAGGTAGCAAGGAAAAGATGGGATGGGGTGTGCTGGATGGGGTAGAAGAGAAGAAACAGGTGCCAACGGGACCCTTTGACTGGATGAAAGCTGAGACCAGAGGGCAGAATCCACAGACCCATGGAGACCGTGTGAGCAGACCCCTGAACATCAGGAGGGGACACCAGCAAGGTGCATGGGGCTGATTACCCCTCTATGCATAGCAGGGTCCAGGGAGCTGGCTTCACTGCAGAAGCCTAGGGGCTGCAGAGGGCCACCTGGGGGCCAGCAGTTCTTCCCCCTCTATCTGACCCACAATCCTCTAGTATAGAACAAGAGAAGAGGAAGAGGGAAATTCTTGAGAGGTGAGAAACTGCCCTGGAAGGAGATTTGAACTTTGAGTAAACTTAGTATTTACCCCCACCCCGCAAAGAATCTTTTCTAGCATGGAGTAGAAATCACCAAGGAAAAGATGCCCATCTGTGCAAACAGGCTCTGAGCAAAATGAGCTCATGAAGGGAAATTAAGATGCATTCTTTATTATTTATTTATGAACATTTGATTCATAGTGTGGATTTTGATCCCACTACAAATACAGCAAGTATTTTTCCATTGAGGTTAAAAGGGAAAACTATGCTTCCTGCTCTCCAGGTTAGAAGTAATAATTATCAGATTCTTATATCTAGAAAACCCTCATTCAATATACACAGAATTCTTACTATACCAAGCTCTATAAATCCAGATTAAAAAGGCAGTGTTTGTTTGAGATATTGTGAGCAAAGTACCCTCAATGCTGAAGAAAATGGAAAGTTCCTTAGAAAAATGATACCTATATTAGTTGTAATATTAAAAAGCGAATGTCTCCACTCTATTTCTAACAAGACCCCAGACCAAGCTTATGCCTGTGGTCACTGGTCACCTTCATGTGGTGATTTCATATTGACAGTTAGCCCTCCCACCTTCAGTTCTTCTGCATAACCTATGTAGGAAATTTTAAATTACCACTTAGTCCTTAAACCTAAACAGTATCTCTCTATGCAAAATTATATTCTTAAAAATCATAGGCTCCTGCCACTAATAACAATAACGTAAGGTTTATTACGTGGGTTAAGGTTTATACCATGATTCACACTACTTCATTTATTCTACCCATCCTACAGATGAATAGAAGCTTCTCTGTTCAACAGAAAACCAGGACTCAGATCTTCAGACTCTCATGCCTGGACATCATGCTATTCAAATGTCTACCTTGACGACTGTCATTCATGGGGTAACTGATTTGACCTTTGCCTCTTATTTATAGACACTGTCTGCTTAAAGGTGGGGTGTAGTTCTAGATGCTCTGTTTGCACACAGACTTCCCTGACCAACCTTAGCCATACTAACCTCGCCTTCCTCTCAACGCTCACACCACATCTTCTTGCTATCACCGTTGGTAATCCATCATATTCTTCCTTGAAATCATTTATGCAGTGACTCACCTTTCAATAGGTTTACATCTCGTTGACCCCAACTAGATGGAGCTCCTTAAAAAGCTTTTCCTATCCAGCCTTCCCGTGCTCCCTTGCGGAGTACTTGGTACACCTCAGGTCTGCATGTATTTCTGGATGTGTTGATTGACTGAAACAGTTTACGTCCTCTCTTTTGAAAAAAGGAAAAGAACCCCATGAAATCCCTGGCCCCCTAGTACAAAAGAAGAACTCCAACAAGCAGCCAACCACAGTGAGAGGAAAGATGTCCTGCTTCGCGATTCTGCTAATGACCACCCCTGTCAAAGCCCCCACAATTAAGTTAGTAAATGATCCATCGCCATGAAGATCAGGCAATTTCATTCTTTCAACAGGAGTGTTGTTCTGTATTTAATGGCTAAAACATGCATGAGTAGCTTGCAAACACTATACTAATAACCTTATACATAGATTAATACATTCCCAGGCTATTGCCTTGCACAGAACTATCAAGTGTAATTGGGCTTTCTAACCTTGTGACATAGCCCATCTTCTACAAAGTGCCTTCTTTATTTCCTTTCTTTAAAAGTACATTCAATCTATGCTGGACTTTCCCGTCTGTCAGTGCAGCTTGAGGTGACTTCCTGCTCTGTCAGCTGACCATGAGTCACATCGCTGCTGCAGTGAGTGAGGCTGATTCTGCATCTTCAGCAACAAGGGAAAGGGGATAGGTGTGAGCCGTCAGACCTGCCTCACGGTTGGAACCACTCTTTTCCCCCTGTTCATTTAAAACCTCACAGTTACAAGGTTTGCTCTCCAACTTCTGGATTTCTGATGGTTCTTCAAAAGACAGGAAAACCAGTTTCCTACTTTTCAGGGTGAAAATGACGTTAAAAAAAAATCCATCTCTGTAGTGAATGAATCACTCCTCTGGGCAATCCCTGTCTCCGTGGGGGTCCTTCCTTTAAGCCACATTTCGGGGATGTCTTCAGTGAGGCAAAAGGCAATGACAGGAATGCTAGTTCTGGGATTCAAAATGATGCAAGTAGAATACAAAAGGAATTTCAAAATCACAAGAAAGGAGCTATGAGGGTAGCCAGGGTGCCTGTGAAATTTAAATAAGGAGGCTTCTTGGATTCGAAAATGGTTGAAACCAAATCATGCGCAAGTCAGGGGCACAAGAATAAGCAACCCATGGGAAGTTAGAGGCCCTTGGAGACCACTTCTGCCTTCTGCAAAGACCTTGCATATTATTTAGTTATTTGAGGTTTTCAGTCTTTTTTTTGTTAAAAGAGGGCAAGGTAGCGGTGACACTAACTTGTCTCATCTGATGTTTTGAGAAAAGGCAATAAAATATTCTTGTGACACACTCATCAGATTTAAATAAATTAAACATGCACTTTTTCTTTTAACTAATCCAGTTACAACAATGCAGTCGCATTGTCGTCACTTCTCATTTATCCAAAGACAAATAAGGCTTATTAGTAGTGCCAGAATATTGCCTCTTTCTTTGTTGTTTTTGTTTTTTCTTCTTTCAAGGGTGTTGGTTTTAAAATGATTTGAAAAAGAAAAAAGAATAACAGGTAAATTAGAGTGAAGATATGCTCTTATTCACAGATCTTAATAAGGATGGCTGATGGTGTGAAATAAGTATTCTCTTATTTTAATACCATTAATCATTAAATAACTTTTAACTATTCTAACTCAAACACCACCACCTCAACCATTGACATATTTGTAATAGAAAGATGGCAAGCTTCCACTCTGGATTTTTTTTTTTTTTTCAATGTTATCTCAATTGGAAACACTCTTGTCCATGTGCTAGACTGTGCATCAGATCATAGAGTCTGATACTAATTTCAAAAAAAAAGGTATCTTTTTTTTTTTTTTTTTTAACCAAGAGAAATCAGACTAAGGCCCATCCAAGGCATAGGTGATGAATTAATGGGAATAGGCTATAAATTAACAATGGTTTAATAAAAGATAGAATTCTATTTTTCTCATATAAAAAAGTCTAAAGATAGAAACCTAGGTCTGCTATGGCAACTCTGATGCCTAAATTTGTCAGGGACCAGTTTCCTTCCAGTTTTTTCTTCTGCTATCTCAAAGCCATGGTCTTAAAGTTCTGACCCAAGGCTGGTGGGGGAGGGGGAAGTCCCACCATCAGGCATGCATTCAAGGTAATAGGAGAGGAAGAAAAGAATACTAAGGGTCTTAAGGTTCAAAACCATTGGGCTTTGCCAAGGAAAGTTCCCAAAAGCTCCCACCCACATGGTACATCCCCTTATGTTCCATTAGTCAGAAGTTCATCACCTGGGCACACCTAGCTGGAGACTTTCTCTGCATAGCCATAGATCCAGCCAAAACTCCATTACTGAGGGAGGAGGAAAGCTAGATATTCAAGTAAATCTCTGTCCTAGCCACAGAGCCAAAGAGCATGATGCATCACTTGGACAGACTCTATGCAATGTGCTAGTAAAGTCATCAGCAATGGGATAGAAGTTTGTCTGGAATCAGAAATAATAATTCATACCCAACATACTAATTTACAGATAAGTTGGAGATTCTAGACAGGACATAGCTATCTGTTAGCTCTGTAATATCATGTGTATATCTAAATACTTCTTTATCCCAACCTTTCTTGATTGGTAAGACTATAGATTTATGACTGAGAAATAAATGTAGTCATTAACATCTTAGATCAGCCTCTTTAAGCCTGAAAGAGAAAGTATATATGAGGATCAAGGTCTTTAGAGCATTCATTCAAGTTATTCTTGGTATCCTATTTTGGAAAAATTCAAATTGGTGCTTATGTTTACATATCTTGCTTAACTAAAAGATTTTAATTTTCTGTATTCTTTCCCATAAGGTCTACTGACATATGGGTACTCCTCAAATATCCACTTCATAAATGTTAAGAAACTTCAGTCATATAGATTGGGGATTTCATATTACTGAATTAAACTGGAAAGTCCAAAATTTTTTAAGGAAAAAGCTTCACCAATTATTTGAAGTAAAACACTTAAACATCTGTCATAAGGTTTGAATATCTTGGTTGTTTCTGAATCACAGAGGAAAACTTTGTGATCATCATCTAGGGCTGCCTATTATTCCTAGAAAGGAAATGAATAGCAACAATTTCAATTACACATCAAGTGGAATCTTAAGGAAATAGCTTATGAATCTTTCAATTATAACGAGACTGCCTTTCAAGATAACACATTTGGAGGAAAATTTTTATAGGTCCTCAATTATGACTTTAGAAAACTAGCTCCAGTGATTACACTCCCAAACCAGGGAAAAGCTAAAATTCTGCCCAGATTCACAAAGTATAATTCTACTACCTGAGTCACCTACAACAGTTTAGTAGCACCCTGGATTTTCCTGAAAGGATCCCTAGCCAAGGACTGGGCAGGTTTAGTCATGTTCTCTTACAAAAATAGCTGATGGAACAGTAATAAGGACTATAGCCCAAATGTTATGGATTGGGTGAGTGCCAACCCTGCTATGATGCCCTCCATTCAGTATAAAGAGTTCCAATCTCATTAAGTATCAAGATGCTCTTTTAGTTCAAATATCTACGTTGTCTGCTCATGGTAAACTCACCACTTTTATCGCTAACCTTTTTGAGGTTGATAAGGGTGTTTAAGTCCACCTTGGCTCAGTTCTGTCCTATCTTGATATTTATGGAAAATACATGTTAACCTTCAACTGCATTTGCTCATTTGCTTTTAAACCTTCTACTGTCTCTCGCTTGCTTCTAAATTAGGAATCATTCTGAAAACTGCACACAGAAGTCAGCCTACAGTAGCCATTATCTATACAGGAGCCTGAGAATCTTAGACTTCAACCATGTTCGAGCTGGAAGGGCCATGAAAAATCGTTTAGACCAAACTCAGTGCAAAGAAGCTAGAGTGTCCATGTCAACACCCAAGCACAGATATGCGATCAGGGCCCAGCAGTTTTCAAAGCACGTAACTTTGATGCATCAATTACACATCTAGGAATTCAGTCTACAAATATACCCTAAATACAAGGTCTGTCTGGAAAAGTTCAACCATTATTAATATAATGAGAGCAGTTTGTGCAACATTGATGTAACCCGGCAGCCAAGTAGAGTGGACTGGCTGCATGCATGAATAATGATGACTTGATTGTACTAGTCAATGTAGGTGGTAGATGCGGCTGCATAAGCATGTGTACTGTGTGGCTGTCATGCTCAAAATGACGGAGTGAATAGAGCAACAAATTTGTATAAAATATTGCATTCATCCTTAAAAACTATTCAGGTAATTCAGAAGGCCATATCTGTGGGCAACTGGTGGTGGGCAGCGTCATCACAGCCATATGCTGCTCATGCATCATGTCTCATGCAGAGATTTTGGCAAAACATCAAATCACCCAGGTGACTCAGCCCTGCTACAGCTCAGATTTGGCTCCCGGCATCTTCTGGGTTTTCCTAAAACTAAAACTACCTCTGAAAAGGAAGAGATTTTAGATCATCGATAAGGTTCAGGAAAATACAATAGGGCAGCTGATAATGGTGACTGGGAGAACCGTGTGAGGTCCCAAGGTGCCTACTTTGAAGGGACTGAGGTGTCATTGTTCTATGTACAATGTATCTTGTATCTTGTACCTTCTTCAATAAATGTCTCTATTTTTCATATTACATGGCTGGATACCTTTTGGACAGACTTTGTGTATATACAGAGATATAGGTGCAACATTGCAGCCTTGTTTGTTAAGAAATACTGGAAACAAACTATCACTAAGAGGATATACTTATCAATAAAAAGATAATTAAATAAATGTATGGGATATGTATAAGTGAAAGAATATACAGAAAGAGTGAAAAACATGCTGATAGGCTGTTTTTATAGTTGTTACCTTTAAAGAATAAGATTGGCTGAGAAGTAAGAAAGGAAAAGGGCTATTCGTAATTTTATTTTATACACTCCCATTATGAGTTGTTTAAATGAAACTTGAAAGGTGTAAAAAGAGCATAGCTGTGACATCCTGACTCTCAGGTGACATCCCTCTCAGTAAAACTTTCAGTGTGAATATTTCCCAGCTTACTAAAATATGTTTACCAGCTTGACCCTTTCTGACTTGTCTAGATGATATAAAATAAATGTATTTAGCATTCTTTACTCTCGGCTAATGCTGAAAATTGGATTTTTGAAAGGTTCAGTATGACAGAAAATGATCCTTTTCCCTCATCAACACCTCCTGCAGCCAGTTAAGGTCACTGTGGAGATTACACAGGTGCTATCAAAGTTTTGGTAATACTCCACTCTTTTCTCCCTTACTGTGACAGTCTATCAACGAACCAGTTATGGATCTTTGCTGGGGTATTTTCTTCTCTCCATATAAGGATAAGTACTGTAACTTAAGTTTCCTCGACCTTACCCATCCCTACAGATAACAAGAATAACCCCAAATCAAGTTTGGCTCTTTCCAGAGTCTGGAGAAAGTGGATCTTCAAACCCCTGAGAGGTAGCTTTCAAATATTTCTGGAGGTCACTCGAAGGTATCTTCCATGTACTACTGAATAAGACTCCTCTACCAAGCTAGTCTGCAGTCTCTCCTAGCTATCTGATGGTCATCACTGTCTCCTGCTTGGCACTTCCATCTACTTCCTCAGTAAAGGACCTGGAAATGGAAGATGCCCAGGTGGTATGGTGCTCCCTTTTAGGTAAGAGAAATGCTTTCTTCCCCAGCTCCAGGGTCAATCCAGTGAGGGAATCCAGCAGTGTAGCTTCTGCCTCAGGATGTTGCAAAATTATTAGTGATTCAGAATTTTAGTTTCCCTTTGTAGTTCCTTTACTGTTCAGAAGACTCAGACTTTCATTCTTAATTATTTATTGACCACCTGTTCTGTGTAGGCACATATAATATGTACAATGATGAATAAAACAGCCAAGTGTCCCTCTACTGTGGAATTTTTAGTTTATTCAAGGAGAAAAATAAGGAACAAACAGTTAAAGCAAATAAACATATAACTACAAGTTGATATAGGTACAGAAAAAGAGGATGTGAGAGAAAATTACCAAGGAGCTCTTTAGATTGGATGGTCAGAAAAAGCCTCAGAAGTAGTGACTATTACACAACAGCTAAGGCCCTGAAAACCCAGATTTGGAAAAAGAAGGGAGGAGATGGGAAACAGTTGGGAGAACAGAAACAGAAAGAGGGGAAGGAGCTAACATTTTAAATTATGACAAGCCAGAAGCATTCTAGGAACATTATATACATCACATCTTTCAATCCTGGCACCATCCTATGAAGTAGGACTATTGTTAGTCTTACCTCCCAGGTGAGGAAAGTGAAGCAGGGAAAGGCTTAAGGAGCTTGTCCTTGGCACCCAGGCAGTCTGAGACCCTAAGGAAGGAAAAGGCTTTGGGTTGTTTCTGTAACTTAAAAAGTCCAGTGTAGCTGAAGCGGAAAGAAGAAAGAAATCAGTGTAAGGAAGCTGGCAAGGCACTAGATCATGCATGGGTTAGTGGTCACATTTTGTTCTCAGAGTAATGCATGCTCATTGATGCTATTCCAAAGGGATAATATTGTAGTGAGGAGCCAGCAGTAATCACGAAAATAATGATCACTTGTATAATTTTTGTAAGCTGAGGTTTTAGAGAATGAGAATGCTTCCTTATGTTGTGAATAATACAAGAGCCTGAGATCCTGAGGATGGAATAACGATTTCTAGCACATACTAGAACTAGCTATACAGCTTAGAAAATTGTACGTCTCCCAGTACATACCTGTAGCAACCTGTCCCTTGTATTATAGAATTATGGGTGGCCAAGTCCAACAGTATTCTACTTGGGATTGAATACAGGGTTAACACATACAGGGATAAAGGAGGGCAAGAAGAGCCAGCTATCACAGGTCTCCCCAGGCTGCCAGGAGCAGCTCTGGCTGGCACTCTCATTCATGGCCATGGCTACAACCTTGGGCTTGTAAGTTATATCAGTGGAAAAAGTGTAATCATTTTTCATCCTTCAAGTCTGCTTTTTGCTTGCTTGCTCTCTTAAATCCTTGTGGAGGGTTCCTACAACTCTTAGGAATTCTCAAGTCTGACAAAAAATGAGAAGACAAACTCAATCTCACCATGTAAGCTGAGTCTAACCTCAGCTCTAGTCACATAAACTACAAAGAACGGAGAGGGGATTTCCCAAGTCTGTCTGTTTGTCCTGGTAACCACTTATCAGTTGGCATGTTCTTGCTTCTTGTGGAGTAGTGGGAACATCCATTTTCCACTTCCCTTCCCTGTCGGGCAGTCACTCGGTTTCTGTTTGGGGACCCATGTGATTCCTGAAAAGCTAATTCCATCTTTGTGGAAAGGAGGAACTACCTAGTTTAGGCCAAGCTATCTGCACATCTATTCCCCAGGCCACAGTGGCAGTGACTAGAGCCAGTCGGTTCAGAGTGACCCTCAGGACATCTGCTGGGACTGCAAGGTAAATTCTCTTTGTTCCTCCTACTCTATTTGGATAAGAAGCCCTGGAGCTGGAGCCATCTGGGAACCATAAGAGGATCCTGATTTAGGATGGGGTCAACACTAAGAAAAACAAAGTAGACAATGAAAACAATGAACAACTGGGTCCTGGACAGACCAGGTGTCACCAAAAATCTGGGACATTCAGGAATTTGAGTTGATTAGGTATTTAGTGAGTTGTGACTTGTGTGCCAGATATGTATGATAGCAGCACTAGAGTACAGTAATGCATAACACAGACAAGTATCCATCCCTGTGCTCCAGAGAAAGAGACAGACAATAAGCATAACAAGTAAAGTGATAATATATTATCAGGTGATAATAGCTGTGGGAAAAAGGAAAAGAAGACCAAGGTAGGTAGGGGAGTGGAGATTGGGGAACAGGAGCTGGGAACAGGCCCGCTATTGCTTAAACTGGTGTGAGCTGGATTTCTTTGCTACTTGCTGTCTATTACTTGCAAATGAAACTCTGACACCTTGAGACATTTTGAATATTTTTAACTCTCCCAACCCCACCCAAACACATCCAGAGAAGAAGTTACAATAGACTGGGAGAAAAACAAATACAAAACCAAAAACTAATGTTAATTAGATTTGTCTAAGATTCAGGACAACAGGTTCAACAAAAAAGACTGAATTATTTAATTTTATTATTTTTATTTGTATTTTTAAAAATAAAACAGAACATGATTATATTTCAATACATAACTTCTTACAACGAAAAAATAAAACAGCACAGTAAAGTAACAAAAACATGATATTTCATTTGTAATGCATGAGAAATGGTTAACAATTTAGCCATATATGAGGTTCCTTAGAACCCAGTTACAAAGGCCCTAAGTGTTTTAGGCCCCAGAGACAAGCTACATAATTCCTATGCAGTAAACATGCCGTTATATAACTCATTTTGAATTTGTTCAACTAATTGGTTGAAATAATTTTAATTAGAAATCCTGGGGCCAAGGGTATCTGAAATTTATATTTTGAGTTAAAATGGAGCTTCCCCCTAATTGCACACGCGTCTCATCAGTCTCAGTGTTTGTTCATGAGAGTTGAAACTGTACAACACACCATTTTTTATTTTTTTGACAGTGTGATATTACAGAGAAATCATTCTTCCGTCTTTGTTCAGCTCAGGCACCATAGTCTTAACTACCGTTTGTATTACTTCATTTTCTTTTTCTCCAGTTCCTTGGATTATTAGTGTCTTTGTAAGTGGTTTCTTAAGAGTTTATCTATGACTAAAATGAACGAACTAATTCATTTTAAATAGGTCCACATTGTTGGGCAGGGTGTGAGTATACTCTTAAAACCCTTTCATTTAAATCCTGTCACACTTTGATATCAATTACAGCACTTCCTAGAAGCAGCAAGATCCTTTTACCTCCATTGCTCCTGATTCTTAAAATTCCAACTAATCCCTTGTCTCTTGTTTCCAATGTTGGATTTGTGGAAAATGCAGCAGGTTAATATTTACAATGTTTTAAAACTTGAAATGGGAAATTTTTTCAGTGATCAACTTGCAAGAACTATGATACTATGCAACTAAGTTGAAAGCCAACAAGCAAGAAAGCAAGAAATCAAGGAAGAAAAACTGAAAGAGAGGATGTTAAGTTAATATAGAAATGTCTACTCCCACCCACCTTTCTCAGTACAGCGGCTAGTGGCTTCCGGTAAAGGAAACATTTTATCGACCCTTGTCTTAGATAAGACCAGCTTACCCTCTTCCTATAAGTAACTGTGCAGTGCTGTGTGAAAGAAGAAGCCATCCACATAGGACTGGGCTCACTTGAACACTAGGAATGGCTACAGATATTCATTGTCTCTAGCCTTAGCACTCGTTTTTTTGTGGCGATGAAGTTTCTGTGCTGTGCTTTTAGGGCCAATGCTAGACAAACTAAGCCTGTGCTCTGATAAGTCATTTATAAACATGATTATATTAGCCTGGTGGGTTTTCATGCAAATGCACCGTGCCTCTCCCGGTTTCAGATATTGATTCCAACTTTCTCTAGATGCCTTAGAGCTTAGTGCCGTGAGGTTAACTACTGGACCCAGCAGGGCAGAACCAGGGAGAATGAGTGGGGAGAGGAAGTGCATTAGTCTAGTACCTAGCTAGACTAATCCTGCTTTAAATTAGCAAAAAAGAGAGAACTTAAGCCATTAGGAAAGGAAAGATTATTAAACAGGTCATGTTGAGACAGAAATTGGTCAGCCCTTTTGGCAAAAGAAGATTCTTCCCACCTACCATTCAATTCCTGATGCCTGAGACCCGACGACACGTGCCATAACTGCACACCCAGGTACCTGCACACGTACACACACCACACACAAGCAAAAAAAACTTATTGTATACATGCCAAGAAAAAGGAGTTGAGTATTGATTTGATCACTGGCAGTGAAGGACACTCAAGTTTAAGAGTCCTTTGAGGAACCCCAAGGGAAACAATGACACACCTGACCACTTAAAAATGTTATATTTCAGTAATACAACAACAATAAAATTAAAAAAAAAAAAAAAAAGAATATTAAAAAAATGTTATATTTCAAAAGGACATAAGATGGAAATACAAACATCCAAATGGAGGGGGAAATCTGCAGTGCATATAATGGTAATACTCAAACATCTTTAAAACATAAAGAGCTTATAAGAATGGATTGGAAAACTATGAAAATTCCAGAACAAAAATGGGCAAAGAACATCAGATAATTCACAATAGAGTGAATAAGTGAGTTAAAAATAAAAAAAAAGACAAATATTGTCCATCTCACTACTCCACTAGGCATAAATTGAAACTACAGAAGGGAACCTTTCTTACTATCATGTTAGCAGAAATCATTTCTTTTCTGAATAATGCTGATAAGACTACAGTGAAACAGGAAATCTCATTCACTACTGGTAGGAGTGTAAAATCTTCTAAAAAGCAAACTATTGCATTAAATCTTCACGTCTTTAGCGATGTCACCACTGATTTTTAAGCTTTAGGAATGGTGATCTTGTATTTGAACTTTCTTTTTTATATTATGAGTCGTGTGGAAATTTAAGCAAATAATTAAAAATACTTTATCAAATAAATCAACTTTAACTTCTTTAGCCAAAGATAAAAAGAAGCCAGAAGATGCTGCTGTCAACCTGGTTAAAACTGACAACAGCAAGATGTATAGATGGTTGTCTGCAAGTTTAGAAACAGGAAGCAGGGCTTGTTGCACTTGGCAAAGGGCACATACACCAAGAAAGTTGTTATGTCGGAAATCAAGATCAGACACTCTTCGAGAACAAAACAATTTGTGGCGACAAGCAGTGACGTTGAAGTTTTGTTTATGTGAATGTTGATGTGAACACAGCCAGCCCTCCATCCCAACTCTGGTGACTAGAGTGTTTTCTTTCCTCCAAACAACTTCATTGTCAAAGGGCACCAAGTTCTTAATTGTGGAAGCCTGCCTGTCACTATTAACGTATCAAACAAAGGTCTTGATATTATCTGCAGCTGATTGGCGGATTAGGTTTTACCCGCAGGAAAAGACTGGCCACAGCCTGCCTCAGGCCAGCCACGCATGACGTACGCAAGAGTCCTTGTGGCACCCAGCTTTGAGTGACGCTGGCGAAAAACACACCTGATGCCATCAGCTCTCCTGGCAATAGGGCCACTTGTCAAGTCAGATAACAAAGATCCATTATCAGGAAGAGGCCTATCCCTATGACAAGAGGGAGTTTTGAAAAGCACACGTCAACAACAACGCCTCAGCAACATCTGTTTGTTGTTGCTGTAGGCAGGAATACAAAGCCAGGGCGAGCCTGACAGAACAGCTTGCGCATGGAACCGGAGATTCCCGCCCTGGAAGAAGAACAGAGTAGATGTGTATGTTCCGTTTCCTCAGAGAAGAACGCGGATAAGCATGTGCTGAGTTGGAGCCTCTCGTCATCTATGAACTCATTATCAGATGAGTGAACAGAATATCTCCCTTCTGAACATTCTAACGCCCTGTAGGACAAAGTCAAATCTCTGTTGTTTAGATTTGTCCGTTGTATATAGAAGAAAGCAGGCAAGTGAGAGCAGAAAATCCAAGCAAGGGGAAGGGAGTCTTGGCGCTCTGAATCCCTCCCAAGGCAAGACCCTGGGTCTCCTTTTGGTTATTACTAGAGGCTGTTGGGAATTTTGTTGGCTTATTTGCTTGGATGTCTATCTTCTCTGTAGTTCCCGAGGGCAGAATTACAATGTCTTTTTCATCTTTGTTTGTATCCATAGTACCTGGTTTAGAACAGGAACTCAATCAATATTTACCAATTGCTGGTAGCGATAGTGGTGGTAATGGTATGGGAAGCATAGAAGGACAGGTGAGGTCTCTTTCTAGACCTTAGTCAGTTGTGGGGGTCCCTGGGACATTCCAATACAGATTCTGGAGGAAACGCTCTAGCTAGGCTAGTCAAGAGCAGGACTGTTCCTGATACCTTCTCCCAGAAAGGCAGAAGAGCCTAATTGTTTAGAACATGGGCTTTGGTGTCAAACAGCCCAGATTGGAATCCTGGCTCCACTCCAAGCTGTGTGAGCTTGGGCAAGTTGCTTACCTTCTCTGAGCTTCAGTGAGGATGAAAAGAGTTCATTAGAGTGGTGCCTAGTGCCCCAGAAGAGCTCTTTAAAGTTTGCTTGTCACTTTGTTGTTACTTCACTTTTAACCTTGCAGTCTTACCCTTTAGGAGCCCCTGTCTGAATGGAGTATGAATCAGCTACCTAAGTTGCTCCCATAAAGATGTTATCTAGGCCACTGCCAGTCATTAGTAACACTTTGATTTCCTCACTTGACCCTACAAATGTATGGTTAAGTCACTTGAAAAAAACAGATCCAATGGCCCAAACCTTTGATAACTGCCCTTCACATGGGGCATGTAGTTTGCCCTTGAATTACGATCTCCTATGCAGGTGTGATTACTACTTGAACCTTACCAGATACTATAGCAAGGACCATGAGCAACCAACCCTCAAAATAATGTAGGGGCCTAAAACCAATTTGGGTAAACAATGTGGATATTGGGTGATTATTATACATTCGTGTCCAGAGAGTGGTTGTATTGCTCCCCAACCCACCCTCCACACACACACACACACACACATACACACACACACACACTGTGAGCCCACAGTATTTAAAGGACCCATGAACACTAAAATGAATATATGGGAAATTTCTTGAAGCCAATGAAATGAGGTAATCCATCATTGCCTAGGTAAAGATCTTTGACTGTCTTTTCATCTAGACCACCTTGAGCAAATCCTCTTGAAAAAAACAAAACATAAAGTGATGGGGGAACTCAAGAGCTGGAAAATTTTAGTTTTAATGTATAGTTAATAAGCTTAGTAATTAACTCATGTAAAAGCTGTTGTTTCAGGAGCTGAAGGTATCGCCCACACTGACTCCAAGTGACCACAAGAAAGTTGACCTTTGTGCCCCAGGAGGACTGTAAGCAATCAAGATGGCATGTGTGCCACTATGCCCCAGGGAGAGATGCCTGCAACTCAGGCTGCACATGAAGAATCACTGGTCAGCAGAGGACAGGATGCTAGGAAAATGGCCGAACTGCAGCTTTTATCTGATTAACCTTTTCCCTGAATTCCAAACCCCTTACCTATACTTCTCTTTTCCTTATAGAAAGGTTGGCTTGAAATGAAATGTAAGATGATCTTTTAGGGTACACAACCTGCCATCTTCTAGATTGCTGGCCACCTGAATAAAGCACCCATAAAGATACAATCCTTATCTCTACTTACTGGGTCTGGTAGTGACAGGTAGCATAAACACTGACTTTTCTGGTCACAAATGGAAGGAGGGGGAGAAGGAGAAAAAGAGGGATCCGTTGAAATGATTTCTAAGTCAGTGTATTCAAAGGTTGAAAATTTCTACTAAAATTTTAAGTCATTAAAACAAGTATATTTCTTATCTAGAATTGTATTCCCATTGTATGACTGCATATAATAAAGAGAAATCAGCTACCTTGAATTTCATATCAGCTGTAAATATGCTGAGATATATGTGTATATTTATATATTTATGTTATATGTGCATATGCATATATAATATTTAACGTACAGCCCTAAAAATCATTTTAAAGTTACAATTATGTAAATAAAAGGCATTAAGATCTTAACATAATCTATCCAGAACAAGGTTTTATTAAAACTAAAAATATAATTATTTGATTATTATTCTTCAGTGCGCTTTATTTTTTTAAATAGTTTATTTATTTGCTTTTAGCAAGGGTGGAAGGGTAGGAGAAAGAGAGAGAGAGAGAGAGAGAGAGAGAGAGGAACATAAGCTGGCTGCCTTTCCAAGGCCCCCAACCAAGGATCTGGCTCACAACCCAGGCATGTGTCTTGACTGGGAATTGAATCAATGACCTTTGAGTTTACTGGACGATGACATTCAACTCACTGAGCCATGCCAGTCAGGGCCCTTGATATTCTTTAAAGACAAATCTACAACTGCCACCAGGAGTGGTTTGCATTATAACCACCAGGAAGTTTTCTCTCTCCCTTTCTCCCTCCCCTCCCTCTCTCTCAATAAATCTGTTTATCCTAGAACAATTTCAGATTTACGGAATTATGTAATTAGCACTATAATGTTATATTTACCATCTACATCACACCCAATTTCCCCTATTATCGTCACGTTGCGTAAGGTACATTTGTCACAATCAATGACACAATACTAATAAGTTATTTCCTCAATTGTTCTCTTTTTTTCTGTCCCAGGATCCCACATTAGATTTAGTAGTCACGTTTACTTAGCTCCTTTTAGCTTTGGTAATTTTTCAGATTTTTTTTGTTTTTTATGACCTTGACAGTTTTGAAAACTTCTAGTCAGATATGCTGTAGAACTTCCTTCAGCTGGGTTTGTCTAAAGTTTCTCTCACAATTAGACTAGGTGAATCAATTACAGTTTATATTCAATATTACTTTGTATTAGTTTCAGGTGTACAGCAGAGTGCAGGGGTCCCCAGTCCCCAGCCCCCAGGCTATGGACCCCCCTGCGGGCTGTTAGGAACTGGGCCACACGGCAGGAAGTGAGTGACGGGTGAGTGAGCGGTAAAAAAGAATGAAATCTTACTATTTGCAACAACATGGATAGATCTCACTTAATGTGCTTTTGCAAGGAAGACCACAGAGGTAAAGTGCTGCTATTACAACATACAAAGGGGACATACTGTAAATTGACTAACCACTGTTAGGAGGTTCTTTTTCATGTCTCAATTAAATCCCTTTTGTTAGAAGAATGGTTTTCTAAGAGTGGTCCTCTGGTCTGCAATATCACCATCAACTGGAATTTGTTAAAAATGCACATTTTTGGCCTATTCACATACTACTGAATCAGAAACTCTGGGCATGTCCAAACAAGTCTTTCAAGTGATTCAGAAGCACCTGACATCTAAGAACCGCTGTGTCAGGCATTGTCTAACTCATTTGCTTTCAGTGCACATGAAAGAACATTTCTTGCTGTTCAATCGTTAAACAGTCAATGGCTCTCAATCTCACCATATTTTATGAATACCTTTCATTGGACCCATCCCCAGAAATTCTGTTTTAACTGGTTGGGGGGTATTTTCTTTAAAAGATCCCAGGTAATTCCAAGCCTAGAGAAGGGTTAGTCTCCCGCATCTGGCCCTTAGGAAAAATAAGTCTCCCTCTTCTACTCACACTTTCCATGCCCCTCTTGCTCTCTTTCCTTTCCCCTCAGACTTTGGAAGAATGGATCAATCAATAATCCAATTGCTTAGAAAACATAAAACAGGATTTAATACTATAGAATTTCAGAGTGGGTTCTAGCTAGCCATAAAGGTCAACTAGTTAAGTGATTTGAAAACTTTTTCTTTTCTGAGATCTCTTTCTTCGAAGAAAATTTTATGGGGAAATCCAACACAGAAAAAAAGAGAAAGCAGAGTAGCTCTGCGTGAAGGGTGAGGGGCCTCGAGGATGCTTCAGGTCCTCTTGGCACAGTGGTGCCATCATTGGTCTACTTCCACATCCTCAGCTGATGGTCATCTGTCTGCCTTCTCCTTGATCACCTTTAGTGAGCAAGGCTTCCTCAGCGCTGTCCACTGCCATTTTCCGTTCAGCTCAAAGTTTGCAAACACTCTTCTTCCTGCAGAGCCCAAATCTGCCTCCCTATCACTTCCTATTAACTCATTAAAGAAAGGAACTGAAGAAAAAAAAGTTCTTTTCTCATCAAAACAATCTCCTTTATAATCAGTCCCACTGCCCCCTAAATAGTTCTTAGCTGAACTGTATATTAGAATGACCTGAGGAGCTTTTAAAACTCCGGTACAAATGGTATTCCAAATTAATAACTTGGTATCTCCCTAGTGGAACCAAGTAGGGAGGCGTTTTAAAATGTCACAGATGCAACACCCCTCTCTCCCCTACTCTGCCCATAAAGACATGGCCACTTCTTCTACCTGATCTGTAGTTGACATCATTTTGAAACTTCTCACTATCCTCTCCATTTTCTTTTCAGAATGCGCCACTCTTTGGATCCAAACTTAAGTAAGTTATAACAGCAGAATTTGTACAAGTTGTTTTTACAAAGGGATTGCAAAAATACCTAGAAGTACTGGGTTAATATAATACTGAATTCTTCCTTGCCCATAGTAATTAAAATAAAAGATATCCACTTCTTCATAACCCAAGAGTTTAAGTCCTATCCACCTGGTTTCCCTTCCCCTATACAGGAAAGATCATACAAACTCTCCTACCTTTCACCTGAGGCTTTGGTAAAAAGGGAGTCTTCACACCTAATACATTTGCCTTGCCCTGGTTCTATGAGAGGTAGATAATGTGATGGTTTTCAATGAATAATGACCCCAGCAACTTCTCCCAAATGGCCCAGTTTTTTGTTTCATGAGGAGGATTCTTCTTTCCTCCTCTAGCCCTATACCTATTAATAAACAAGTAACTGAGTTGCACAAAGCAGGCTGCAAAACATCAAGTTCACCAGCCTCCAAGTGGCCCCTTCTGAATCCTCTTAACCAGTATTTCTTGAATGAAGTTAAGATCATAAAGGCCAGAAATCAAGTAGTTCTGCTAAGATGGTGGGGTGAAGTACATCCTCAAATATTCAAGAGCCAGTGACAATCACATGACATTGTATATTACATAGACTGTTGTTATAACACAAATACTAGTAAAATAAAATAAAAATTCTGTTATTTCCTATTCATTTCAGGGTCAGGAAGCATGTTTTTAGTGCCAATTATATGCCAGTTATTGTGACAAGAACGGGGATTTTAAAAAATTAGTAAGGCATAGTCTTTGTCCATCACACAAGGAGAAAATGTATGGAATGCTTTGAGTTGACATAACACTTTGATATCATCCCTCTGAAGATTCCAGATACTTCCCTTTCACTTTCCCTCTTCTCATGGTCTTTTTCTTCCTTACTGAGATCAGGGTAAGTCAATGGAAGCCCATCAATGTTCCTCTTTACCTCAGAGTAGCTTCATGTCATCAAGGTTCTTGTATTTTGGTCCTCTTGTCACAAAAGACCACATCTGGCCCACTCCTCAGCCCTTGCCACCCTCCAAGCAGCGCCCCTAACACACTGTCCTTCAGCCTCTGCTGTCAGCTCTGAACACTGCAGCCCATAGCTTTCAAATTGAGTCCTTGTTCTTGAAGCAATTAGAATGGAGTTGAAACAAAAGGACAATTTTTTTTTTAATTAAAAAAAGAAAAAAGCCACCTACAAGAGAGATCATAACAAACTCTATGAGTCATTCAGGAAAAAATATGCCATAACCTTCAGCAGGAAAAAAACAGGGAGGTCCAATTGAAAAACAAAAAACTATTCCCAACAGGAAGAAAACTAACTTTCGAAAACTATGTAATCATATTAATAGCACTTTAATAATTCATAGTTTTTATAAAATACTTTTACAAAAAAAAAAAAAGTTTTTTTTAGCCACTTAGGTCAATGAGAAAAGTTAAAAAATATCTTACTGTCCTGGTTGGTGGAACAGTGGATAAGGTGCCAGCCTGAGAACGCAAGGGTAGCTAGTTTGATTCCCAGCCTGGGCACATAACCAGGTTGCAAGCCAGGTCTCCAGCCAGGTCTGTAGTTGGAGGCAAATCAAAGGCAATCATGTGTTGATGTCTCTCTCCCTATCTGCCTCTCTCCCTTCTCCTCCCTCTAAATATAATAAATAAAATCTTTAAAAAATATATCCTACCTATTTTACAAATGAGAAAACTGAGGCTGAGAGAGGCAGGGGTGGTTAGGAGAAATCCCAAGATGGACACTAGTACACGTTGGAGCCAGGACTTCAGGCTGGGTCCTGGGAGCTCCCTGTATGACTTTTCCTCCTAACTCATTAACATTTGTCAGTTTACTGTGTGCCAATATTTTGCTGGGAACTTAGCATTATGTTTACTCACCTACCTTTTACAACTCTCACTATTTGCATTTTAGAGATAAGGATGACTTTGTGAGGGGGTTTGGGAAGAGAGGGAGGGAGCCCATAGGTTACTTGACCCAAATCACCCTGGCAGGAAGCTACAGAGCTGGTTTATAAATCCAAGCTCACAAAACCTGAATTCTACATATTACACTATAACTCCTTATGTGTTAAGGACTTTTGCAAAAGATAACAACAACAACAACAACAAAAATGAAAGCTAAATTTAGCGCAAGTGGCAGTGACAGCAGGTTAAAATGGTTGCCATGGTTAGGCAACTTGGCCATGCCAAGATGGGGGCCACTGTGCAGAATGGAGAGGAGAAGACTCTTCCCTCGTAATGGCCAGGAATGCTCAGCTATTTTCATAACCACAAATTCCTAAGTTACTTATGAAAAATTTATTTTATGCCAGAGTTTATTGCTCTTAATAATGACATGAGATCTCCCTATAGAAACTCTTCAGTGTCTAAGGTGCTATGGCTGTGATCTATCTGTATGTCCCTTCGGGCATATCACTCACATAGCTTCTAACAAATGACTTGATGGCTGACGCTTTTCAAATAAAATTAGTTCTTTGTATGACTTTGGACATGTAGATATCTTTAAACCATACGTTAATTTAACTTGAAGCTTAGGGCATTGGCAAAAATCTCTTTTGAAGAAAAACACTAAGGAAAATGTTATAAGCCAATTGAAGAACACATGTTCAAGATGGAGGTGTAGGAAGATATACTTCGCCTCCTTCCACAACCATAAGAATTATGTCTATCTCAAAACAAAAAACAACCAGAGCTACCAGAAAATTGAATTGCATGGAAGCCCAACAAACAAAGACACAAAGAAGTAATATTCATTTAGATGGGGTAAGAGGGGTGGAGCGGGGGAGTCAGGTGAAGAGGATGACAGTGGCAAGGCAGTGGCTGTGGCAGGCCAGCAGGAAAAAACAGTCACACATTATAAAAGCCAGAAGGAACACCTGGGGAGTGATCCCAGACCCGGGCCAAACCAAGCAGTTCATGGGTTCAGGAAAATAAAGCCTTATTGCTTCTGGCTGTGAAAACCAGTAGGGGTTGGGGCAGCAGAAAAAAATTGTTGTTCTCTCAGGAGACTCCATTTAAAGGGCCCCACAGTCCCAGAATGCATGCAAACCCACCCACTCTGGAAACCGCCACCAGGACAATAGATAGGAGGGCGTCAGTCGCATACAAAAAGTGGATAAGGGACTGGAAAAGGGGAAAATGCTGAGCAAGAGGCATTGTTCCTTCTCTGACTCCTCCCTGCATACAACACCACAAAGTGTTGAAATGGGTCACCCAGCCCTGACAAATACCTAAGGCTCCACCCCTTATAACATAACAAGAGAAACAGCTCTACCTAATTCGCAGAGGCAAACACAAGAGGCTGTCAAGTTGAGGAGACAGAGAAGTATGGCCCAAGCAGATTAAGACTCCAGAGGGAGAACTAAGCAACAAGGTGATAGCCAACCTTACGGATGAAGAGTTCAAAACACCATAATAACCTGCACACAGAAATGACTGAGTACAGCAAATGTATAAGGGAAGAAGTAAAGGCTATGCTAAATGAAATGAAGAAAAATCCACATGAAACCATGGGTGAAGGGAAGAAAGCCAGGATTCAAATCAATGAATTGGAACATAAGGAAGAAATAAACAGTCAACCAGTACAGAATGAAGAAACAAGAATTGAAAATATTGAGCAGAAGTTTAGAGACAACTTTAAACATACCAACAAAGTCATAGTGGTGCCAGAAAGAGAAGAGGAAGAGCAAGAAGTTGAAAACTTATGTGAAAAAATTATGAAAGAAAACTTCCCTAATTTGGCAAAGGAAATAGACATATAAGTCCAGGAAATACAGAGAGTCCCAAACAACTTGGACCCAAAGAGGAGGACCACACTAAGATATGCCATAATTAAAATGCTAAAAATTAAAGATAAAGAGAGAATCATAAAAGTAGCAAGAGAAGAGAGTTACCTACAGGGGAGTTTCCGTAAGACTGTCAGCTGATTTCTCAAAAGAAACTTTGCAAGTAAGAAGGGGCTGACAAGAAGTTTTCAAGGTGATGAAAAGCAAGGCCCTACAACCAAGCTTACTCTATCCAGCAAAGCTATCATTTAGAATGGAAGGCAGATAAAGTACTTTCCAAACAAGGTACAGCAAAAGAAGTTCATCATCACCAAGCCCTTATATGAAATGTTAAAGGGACACATTTAAGAAAAAGAAGAATGCCAAAACTATGAACAGTAAAATGATAACAAACTTAAAATGATCAACAAATCAATCTAAAAAAATAAATCAATAAACTAAGCAAACAGCTCAAACAGGATCAGAATCATAGATAGGGAGATAATATGGAGGGTTATCAGTGGGGAAGGGGAAAAGGGAGATTGGGAGAAAGGTACAGGGATCAAGAAGCAGAACAGGTAGGGAGATGTTAAGAATTGTGAAGTAAATGGAGAAGCCACAGAACCTATGTGCATGGCCCCTGGACATAAACTAAGGGTGGGGGGACATAGCTGGCTGGAAGGGAGGTAACAGGCAAAGGAAGATGGGCACAGGGGAAAACATTGAGACAACTGTAATAGCATAATCAATAAAGTGCACAAAAAAAGAATACATGTTGATTTCACTCATATGTGGACTCTAATGAGCACACTGAACTAACAAGAAAAACAAGCACTAGTAAAGCTCATAAAGAGCAGGCGACAGCTGTGGGGGGCATTTAGGGGTACAGGGATGAGCAAAGAGGAAAAAAGGGAAAGAGCTCATGGACAAGGACAACAGTGTGTTGATTGTGTGGGTAAGGGTGTGGGTGGAGGTGTAAAAGAGATTAAATGGTAATAGAAAAACACAATCAAAATGTATGAAGTGATAATAAAATAAAAGTTAAAATGTATACATAAATAATAATACTTCATATAGTGTAAGAAACTTTATGGCAGCCTCTTTGGAATTTTAAGTTTAGAAATATTTTTATAAGTTAGATCTCAAAATTCTAAAGCATGACTGAATAATTTTCTGCTGGGTGCACTGGAGTTTTATGAGGATTTTGTTCTTTTTTCCCTTTTTGTGTTCAGACTGACCTGGTTGGTGACTCAGATGATAGATGACAGTCCCACCCATTGTGGTTTAAAGGGTACCACTTCAGGATTCTAATCTCTTTTGCCACGGACCATCCCTGGGGATTCCAAAATGTTACCAGCCTTAAAGGAACTCCCCTTCCTCAATAACCACAGCTCCCAACAAGAAATGAGCAAATCTGGTAGTGAAAATGGGGCATTTTAGAAATAATAACTAATAGTAAAACCGAGTCAAGAAAACTCTCTCTGAAACCCACTATTTACCGTATTAAGAAAAGATGCAAGGGAGATAGGCAAAAGCTTCATAAGAAGTAAATTGGATTAAGTTTATGAAAGGCTTATTAACCAGAGATGTTTGTTATCACTCCTTTTTACCTATAAAATATGTTGAAGAGGACCAAATAGAATTAAATTACAACCTACATAAGGACTACCCCACTTTTTGAGATCAGACACAGAGAAAGGAACCACTCCTAGATATTCCTTAACCAACTTCAAGTCTGATCCATGTTTACAAATACGTACTATGCGCCCCTTTGTGTAAGCAGTCCTCAGGCAATTTTTAACACAACGTTTTTCCTGCAAGAAGCTTCCTATCCTATAGAGTTCATACTATTTATTATCAGACTTCTGTCCTCAGAATGAATGAACAGGAGGACCCAGTGACATGTGAAGGCCTCACACAAGCCAAGTTCAATATACTGCTTCACTATAAACTTCCATTTGTGGCTTTATACTTATTTTCCTTAATCCATTTTAGGTGGAGATATAGTCATTTATTAATAACACTGTAAATACAATGTGTGCATCCTAAAACATACAATACACTTACATTCAACTCAGAAACTTAACTGTCAGAGTAAAAGATTGATTGGGGGTCAAAAAAGAGCCTACTTCAAAGTTTAAAAAAGGTGCTGGTCAGGAAATCATCAGAGGGCCAAAGGTAGTTCATTCAAACCCAAGATTTCCCAGATGTGCCTTAGCATCAATACGTTGAATGCCGAGATTGTTCAAATAGTTTTCTAGAAAAGATAGATCATACATAAAACAAGTAAACTTTTTAAATTAAAAATTCCCAAGTGAAAGAGGGAGCAGGGACTTTTTAAAAGACTAAATGACTCAGCTTTACTATCCAACTTCATCAACAGTCAACGAGTGTTTAAAAAGCAAACAAACAAAAACAAAACAAAACACACATGCACATACAACCTGCCTGATTACGGTAGTTAGGTAATGTACTCCAAACACCCACTAGAGTTTGTAACTTTGTAAATTACATCAAGTAGTGGCATGTGGAGTTTGACACTGAATTTTCTGTTTCCTTTAAACCCCCTGGCAGTGAGAAACTGAATCTTATTCCCATCACAGATATTTACATTTAGCGAATATACATTTTGGCAGGAAGGAAAGAAGGGGAGGGGAGGGGAGGGAAAAGGGGGGAGAGGAGAAGGGGAGGGGGAAGAGAGCTCTGTAGGCACAGATGTATGTGTGGGTATGTGGGTGTGAGGATTTGCAAATTTTTGCTTTCTAAATTCCCCATCAGGGAATTATAATGAACCAGTCCAATGTTTTCTAAACTTCCTGCTTATAAGAATTACCAGGGGTCATGTGTTAAAGGTATCAATTGCCAGGCCTCTGTCCTGGAGATTCTAATTTAAGAGAAAGTTAGAAATCCCTATTGTTGACAGGAAGCTCTTAGTGATTCTTGTCACTGAGCAGGTATAGGACATACCCAACTAATTGATTTCCATGGCTCTGTTTATCACATTTTATTTGTTTGGCTGAAGGGTTTTTACTTTGTTTTTGTCATGAGCATTCCCAAGGGTCCTTTCTTTTTCAGTCCCCACTTCTGCTTCCCTACATTTT
Source organism: Noctilio leporinus (assembly GCA_004026585.1). NCBI lineage: Eukaryota > Metazoa > Chordata > Mammalia > Chiroptera > Noctilionidae > Noctilio > Noctilio leporinus. Next base: position 136,390 of record PVIW01001711.1, read on the forward strand.
TTTCTCTTGGACTTTCAGCTACTCCCTTAAATGATGGCAGGGCAGCCCTGTCCCAAATGCTATCTCTAGCCTGAATCTCCAGTGCATCCACACTTAAACAGTTGTCATTGATAATGATTCCATTAGACTCTTATGGTGAGAGTAATGTGCTCATTTAACAAACATTTAAAGACTTCGAGAGAGGGAAAAAAAATTTATCATTTTAATGGGCCTTAGAAAAATTTGGAAACAAAAACCCCAAACCCAAAACCTTGAGGAACTGAAAATGTCTGAGGCCTGAAGTCAGGGAATGTATCAATGGGACAGACCTCCAAATCTCTGATCACACTTCCTCCAGACTCACTTGTAAGTGATTTGCATATTTATAGTTCAAAGGAGGTTATTTTCTGCCTTGACCAAAGTTTTCAGATGTTGTAGAAGATCTTTATGTATTCTGATAAATGTGCTACTCCATCAGTGTGGGGCCACATGAAGAAATCGACCTACTCATTCATTCAGTAATTTACAAAATGCAAATGCCTACCCTGTGCCCCATGTTATTCTTTGAGCTAGCCTACAAAAGCTAGTAAGAGGTAATCCTCACCCTTCCCTAACTCAGTTAATTGGAAAAATACACACTTAGTAAAACATAATTATTATATTAAGGAGTATGTGTAAAATGTTAAGATAACAACGCAATACTTTGTGGGGAGGGGTCACTTTTACAGAAGAGATCAAACGTTTTTAGCAGCTATCTATTTCTAAGGCTTTTTAAAATTATATAAATAATGTAACATTAAAGAGAACATTTTTTTACCATCTTGCACATTAACAATTTTTCCTAAGTTTCCATCCACTCTGCCCACATACATATATGTTATATATGTACATAATATACATATATATTAGAATATATAACAAATTTACATATGTATAAACATATGACATATATAAGTAAAATATACACATATAACATATATATATGTACATATATATTAGAAAATTGAAACATAACTGTTTCACAATCTATAACTGTGTGTTCCAAAAGATTGCATACATTTGGCTGTTTGAAGCCTGAAATGTTTTCCTACAATAACAAAAGTATTAAAGGCTGTTAGTTTTCCTGGAATAGCCTATTTAATACACAGCACTCTATTGCTATACTATTGCAGTTGAACAGTGATAAAATAATTGTGTCGTTGTTATAAAAGCATATTGGTTTTCTAATAAATTTATCTGGTTAAAGAAAATAAAATGATTTTTTGAATAGTGTATTCCAGTGCTCCCCCTCAGTGGGAATGTAATAAATAGCCTAAGGTTGAGTGAGGGAGAGATGTCAACGTGAGTGAGGCAGGTGGCAGTTTTGTTTCCTTTGATAACATAACTGTCAGGGGAGTTAAGCAGCCGAAACCCAGAGCCAGTGGAAAAGACCAGACCCACAGCTTATTTTCCTAATCTGGAGGTGCATGCTGTCTTCTCTGCGATGGGGACAGAGCAGAAATGCATCAAGGCTGGCCTCTGGCTAACTGGGGAAACTAGCCTGAACAACTAGGGAGTGTGTACAGTGGATTGGGGAGAGAACAAGAATATCAAGGGACCGAGTCCACACTCCAGGTAGTTGGCTGGTACAAGAAACTGTTCCCTCTGCCTGCTTGGGACTGGGCACCTATAGCAAGAAAAATTAGAGTGACTGACTACAAGGTGCTCCCCATACTCTAAACTCTGGACCCTGGAAAACAGTATCAGATAATTGGCTAGATAGGAATCAGCATTGTGTGGTGGCTCCAGGCACCTGAAGAATGGCTGCATGGAGGCCTGAGGGGCTGCTAGCCTTCCCATCTCAAAGTTGAATGCATCTTAAGAAACTACAGTTATGCTTTGGGATAGTTGTAAATTTGATTTCCAATGCAAAATACATCTATAGATATGTACTTTGGTTTTATTTTTCTGAGCTGCATATGTGCAAAGAAACTTCATTGAAAACCAACACTTTAATTCAATTGAAAGCCATCCCTTTATTCTACAAATGTGCTACTATACCAGATTATTTATACACACACACACATAGAGTGAAGAATTCCTTTGACTAGAGCATAGAGTAAGTGAAGACTAAAGGTGAAAAGTCAGGTTGGAATTATATTGTGGATGGACATGAAAGTTTAGTAGAGAAGCCTATAAATTGATTTGGTAGGCAATAAAGGGAATTTCAATTATGCTTTTATAAAATTATCATACTAAGCCATGCCATGATACAAAATTCAAATAGTTCATTTGCTTTTTAACCCTTCTGAAAGTTTTCTGTAACAATCATAGTTTTTTGGCCAGAGGCTTGAGGTGAGCAGAACTAGTATTTCAGGAAGATTGCTTCAGAGGAAAAGTGAAGTCTGGTTTACAAAGGCGGAAAAAGAGATTAAAGGCAGAGGTCCTGAAATAGAAGGATTGACAGGACTTGGTGAGAGGTAATAGGAGGTGCCATAGAAAATGAAAGGGGCTGATTCTCAGGGTGTAAGTCTATGCTAACGGAGAAGTTTATACATTTGTTGTTAAATCATAGTGAATTTGGGTTTACTGGTAAAACCCTCATTTTGAAATACGTAGCGTGTCAACCTGGATCTCAGGAAGAGGCTGGGGAGAAGAATGCAGGTTTCCACTTATTCACTTGAAAATCACTGTTGAAATCTCTGGATGAGTTGTGTAACATTCAAAGAGACTCCTTCCCAGAAAATAAGAAGTTAAGAGGAGCCAGAGAAAGAGACAGAGGAATGACCAGGCATGTAGGAGGAAAACCAGTTTAGTAAGTTCTCCCAGAAACCAATAATAGAAAAATTTCAAGGAAGTTTCATCAAATGCCACAGAAATGTCAAGGCCACTAAGTTTGGTAATAAAGGGGTTATTGGCAAACTTTGAAAGAGTCATTTCAATAGATCAATGGGCCAGAAATAAGAATGGGTTGGAAAGTGCAGAATTCAAAGGAGTTTTGGCAGCGAAGACCATAGTTTCATCCATTCACTCATTCACTCATGCATTAATTTAGTCCATAAGTTAAATAAATTGTGCCTCTCTCTGTACAAGGCACTGTGCTACATATTGAGGATAGATCTCGGCCCTCATGGAGCTTATATTCTAGCAAGAACAAGAAAATAAAATAATGCTATTGTGATAAATGTAATTAAGAAAATAAGTATGAGAGCATGAGGCCAGGGGTAGACATGGAGGGAAAAACTACCATAGACAGGACGGTCAGGGAAAGGTTGAGAGAGGTGAGTTTGATTCATTTTAATTGGAGAAATAGAGCTATTTGTAGGTTATAAGCAAAAGTCAAAGTTGGAAAAGAAAAATAATGTGGAAGATAGAGGAACAATAATTTATGGAGCAAAATACGAGAGAAATGAAATCCTGTTAGATCCAGGGCTCTGAAGTTAAACATTGGAAAGGACCAGGGACACTTTCTCCTCAAAACAGACTGAGGAAAGAAAGGAGGCATAGACTTTTCTCTGGAAAGAAGAAAGAGGAAGGAGATTAAAGGGTCCCACATGAGAAGGTCATTTTAGTGAGGTAGAGGTAGGTCATTTGCCAATACAGACAGATTGTCCTTTGATGTGGTGACCTCCTGCAGGTCAGGGACTGTGCTGAGCACCAAGCATGCAAAATCAAAGTCAAATAATGCGTAGTTCCTGTCTTCACAAAGCTTGTGCTGTTTTATGACACTTCACTGACCTTGTTTTTTACAAAACAAAAGTTTGTGACTATTCTGTGTCCATCAAGTCTACTGGCATCATTTTTTTCTGCTCAAGATGATGTGAAGGTTGTTGAAATGATGACCAAGAGTTTAGAGTATTACATAAACTTAGTTGATAAAGCAACCACAGGGTTTGAGAAGACTGACTCCAAGTTTGAAAGAAGTTCTACTGTGGATCAAGTGCTATCAAATAGCATCACATGCTAATGAGAAAGCATCTGTGAAAGGAGCAATCCATGAGGCAAACTTCATGGTCGCCTTTGGCAACCACCACGTGGATCAGTTAGCAGCCATGAATATTGAGGCAAAAGCTTCCCCAGCAAATAGATTGTCACTCACTGAAGGCTCAGATGATGGCTAGAAATGTTAGCAATAAGGTATTTTTAAAATAAGGTTTGCACATTTTTTAAAGGTTTTATTCATTATTTTTAGAAGGAGGGGAAAGGAGAGAGGAAGAAAGGGAGAGAAACATTAGTGTATGGTTGTCTTTTACCTGCCTCCAGCTACGGACTGGACTGGAGACCTGGCTTGCAACCTGCTTACGTGCCCTGGCTGGGAATCGAACCATCGACCCGTGGGTTTGCAGGCTGGTACTCAATCCACTGACCCAGGATTGAGTCAGCCAGGGCTGCACATGGGTTGTTTTTTTTGTGTGTGTGTGTGTGTGTTTTAGATAAAATGCTATTGTACACTTAATACATTACAGTGTAGTGTAAACATAATGTTTATATTCACTGATAAATGAAAATTGCATGTGACTCACATTTTTGCAATATCTTTTTTATTAAGGTGGTCTGGAACCGAACTGCCACTATCTCAGAGGTCTGCCTGTCACCATTTTGAAGAACAGAGATTTGAAAACAAATAATTGTGACTACGTATAATAAGTGCTGTGATAGAAAGATGCACTAGGTGAAATGGGGGCAAGCAGGAATGAGGGATCAGGATTATTGGGGGAGGGAAAGAAAGGAGTTCAGGAAAGGTATCCTATGACTTAAAAACTGCATCTCAAAAGACATCAAGTCACTGGGAAATAGCCTGCATGGAGAAAGACCCTCCCGGCTGAAGAGCACCAGGTCCAGAGGCATGCAGTAACAGCATGGTGCGTTAGATGGGCAAGGGAAGGTTTGAGGGAATAGATTGAACATCAGGTCTGAGGGGGGAACGGGATGGGAGGAGGAGGTGACACACCTGAACAGAGAGGCTGGTGATGCAGGCAGAAGTCAGGCCACAGAGGGCCCTGCTCTGCGTATAAGAGAGGTTGGACTTTCCTCCTGTAGGTTCTGGGAATCATTGATGAGCTAATAAGAGTGCAATGACAAGGTTACCTTTCACTTCTGAGGCTAGGTGGAAGAATGATCGGAAGAATTCCAGATGAGAATCAAGGAAACCAATTAACACAAGGAAAGCGATCATCTGAATTTGGGGAACAGCTATTGGGATAGAGAGATGGAAGTTGGCAAGAAAGGAATGTTGGCACTGCTAGTGGGATTTGCCCACCGTTTGAATGTGAGGGTGAGAAGAAAGGAGTCCGGGGGCCATCTCCATCCCTGGTGTGGATAGCTCACAGATGGGTGCAAATCTCTGAAGAAGGACACAAATGTGGTGGAAGAGAAGGCCTGAGGCTTAGGACAATACAGTTTGAAAACGGTTGGAAAAACTGAACCATCAACAAAAAGTGGCTACCAAGTGGCATGAGGGTCAAGTTGAAGACAGCAGCAGAATCATTAGTAAAGTCGCCTAGTTTCCCAGAAAAGTTTAAGAGAGGAACATAGAAAACAGGCTCATCTTTACTTAGGAGGGAAGTATGGGGATGTGATGATGATAGAAAGCCAAGCAGAAAGAATGTCTGTTCTGGGCTGTTACATGGAAGTCAGAGAAGAGCCTAGTGAGTGAACTAAAAGGTCAGGGACAGTGAAAGGTGCAGACGGTGCTCTGAGGACAAAGCAAACTTCGGTGGGAGATGAAGGCATAAGTGACTGTGGTCACATGGAGAAATTCAGCAGTTAGGATAGCATAGACAGTGCACTTTCACTTGACTCTGAATTCTAAGGTGTGGCCAGGCACAGCTTCTGCTTATTTATAGCTGAAGTGATGCAGCGGGTATGAGGATCTGTTGAGTGTCGATGTCAGGGCCACTGGGGGCCCACAGGAAGATGGAGAAGTGTTATGAAAGCCTTATTGTGGTTAGCAGGGCACCTAGCCATCTGCGTCCTCCCGGTCTCTGGTCTCCGCATAGCGCAGGCCTCTAGCCACTCCAGCCCAGCAGGCCTTCTTTCAGTTCCTTGAATGCTTTGGACTCTGTTTCACCTCAGGGCCCTTACGAGTGTAATTTCCTCTTCTTAGCATTTCTAATAGCCTTCAGCTGTGCTCTCCCTTCCTCCACTCCAATCAGATCTCCTTTCGAATGGTCACATCCCCCCAGAGAGACTTTCCCCAAATCCGCTGGCCAAGAGTCTGCATTAGGACCTTCTGCCAAACTTCCCCATGTTACCTAGTGCTTCTCAGCACAGTTGAGACAGACTATTACTGTAAGAATTTGCTCACAGTCAATCCCTCTCCATGGGTAAACTTTCTGAGGGCAAACACCGTACCTGCCTGGTTTACCAGTACAACTCTGTCCTTGATATAGTACATAGTTACATATTTTTCCCCACCCTTGGACCAAAGGACTAGAAGTAGCACAGGGCAACTACATGGAATGATTTGATATAAATATTAAAGCAATCTTGCCTTACGTAAATTTAACATATTAGATAAAATGTCCAAGTGAATGAGAACGTAGATGGTTCGTTGGTTGGCAAAACTAAGGAACTACAGTATATAAAAATACACTGTGTAGCTGCACCCAAAGAACTACCTGTCCCGCCTCTCTGAGAATACCCTTGCCAAGTCAATCTTCTTTAAACACCATTTTCATCAAAGTACTTCCCTGCTTAAAGCTTACTGAGGCTCCCTTTCCCCACCCCTGACAAAGCTGAAGTCCTCTAGGTACTTGGAGTGCCTCTACAACATGCCCAAGGCCAGTCTTTTTTCTACTCAATTTCTTCCTCTGCCACTAACTTGCTGAGCTCATTTCCCACATCAATGACTTGGCCTACTTGACTTTCCTCTCTCAGAAGGCCGTCATCTTTCCCCAGAACCCATCTGACATGATCCCTATCATTTAAGTCCAAGCTTCATCCTCAGTTCCTTCTTGGAGCTTCAAGCTCTGTCCTTTCTTGCCTTGTTGATTTATACTCCTTTGAATTCCTATAGTATTTGATCATCTGAACCACAATATAGTACTTAATTGTATACTCTCTTGGATTGTTCAGTGTAAGTTCTTGGGAGTTACACATATTGTAGTCTTTAATAGATTGTAAATTCTTTACCTAACCAAAGGGAACCGGAGGTAAAAATAACCTATATTACCCTTGTATTCCCCCAGACTATGATATTGGTCAGGTTCTCTATTTATGAAAGGTCCAGTAACTGGTAGAAATTATTGTGCCTCAAGAACTTATTTTCAAATTTAAATTTTGTTAGAAAATCTATTTTAGCAATCTTTTTTCTGGTTTTCCCTCCTCTAGTCTTACATAAGTAAATGTTAGTTAATGGGGTGTATCAGGGTTGAATTATGAACAGTCTTCTGCTAGAACACAAAATCAACACTTTACTTCCATAAGGCTCTGTCCCCAGTCACTTACTAAAGGTCCTATGGTAGTTATGAGTGAGGTTGAACCAAGGATAGGAATTCCTAGTATTCCATCTATTTTTCTAATTTGTTATCCTGACTCTTATAACATATTAAGAAATTTCTATGAAGTATTTTTAAAGCAATTCAGGACTTTTTCTCTGACTCCCATCTAACTAAATAACTCTTTGCAATTATTCACTTGGCTCCACATTCCAGAGAAATTAGGCAAGCTCGCCTTTTGAGCCACTTACGGCAGGTTTCTTATAAACAAATAGATTCCATTGAAAAAATTCTCTGAGTATTAAGTCAGTGAAAAAAAGAAAATGAAAAGGTAAACTACATCACAAATGCAGCTATTTATGTGTCCATGTGAAGACATTACATTCATAAAAATATTATCACAATAGTATGTACAATTATATTAAATTAGTAAAGTATTAATTATGTGCAGGACCAGCACTCAACTATATCTATTACTCTACTGGAAATAGCACAGTTAGCACACAGCCACTAATCTGCTGAGAGAATTCTTTAGAGATTCTGAGATTATTTTGCTTTAAGTGGGTAAGCTGATACTGGATCATGGTAAAGGCTTATGAATATAGTTTTTTATATGCTATAAAGATACATGGTTCATATGTTATTCTTCATCTCAAGAGAAAAGTTAATTAATGTAACATTCTAGGTTCAGTGTTCCTCTTGCAATGAAAAAATATGCAGTAAAAGCAATGCTGGAATATCCAGGAAATATGATGTCATTAATGAGGAAGCTACCAAATATGGGCACCCAAGGGAGACAACCTCCCAGCTCAAACTCTCTGAGGTATAGGGCTGGGAATGCCCTCACTAAAAATTCCTTTTTCAAATTCAATTTTAAAAGATTGTCAAACTGCTAGAATATCACTGATGGGGAAAAAGTAACAGTCATGATGTGGGGAATCACAGAAAGTTTTCTATATATTCATAGGACCCAAGTCATCAAAGGCACTAATTTCAGGAGACCCAGTTCAAGTGGCATTTCCTTCTGATCCATTACAGGAATTTTTCTGTTTCATATTTTCTGTGCACAGTCCCCCACTGAGACCAGAGTCACCCTCCACACAGAAAAGAGACAAAAATATGCATGCCTACCCCATCTGCTTCTGCAAATGAAGCAACATCAAATACAGAGTATAGTCTGAACTTGCACTGTGTGCTGCATGGCCTGGGCAAGGCTCTGGCTTGAGTGGTTAGTGAATGTGAAACGCAAAGACAAAAAAAAACCTACTTTCATTTTCACGTGAATCAGATTTGCTGTCTATCACCAATAGGGGCATAAAAGAATTGAAAAATCCCAGGGTCCCATTTGCTCCCTGGGATCCCCTCTATTCCCTAGTTCCCAAGCCCTGATGAGCTAACTTATCCATAGAATCCGAAGAGCCTGAATCTGGAACTTTCAGTGTAGTGATTGAGAGCAAGGTCCCTATTGCCCCTTAAATAAAGGGTAGCCTTGGGCGTGCTACTTACCCTCCCTTAAGTCTCAGTTTCCTTATCTGTCGACTGAGAATAACAACAGTGTCTGCTTTATAAAGTGGTTGTGAGGGTTAACTAGATTACTGCTTATAAAACAGAACATTGCCAAGCAAACGTAGGTGCTGGGTCAGATATTAACTGCTCTTATTAAATTAATATCAACCAGCCCTGGCTGGTAGCTCAGTGGATTGAGGGTCGACCTGCGAACCAAAGGGTTGCTGGTTTGATTCCCAGGTCTCCAGCCAGGTCCCCAACTGGAGGCAGGTGAAAGGCAACCATATGTTGAGTCTCTCTCCCTCTCTGCCTCTCTCTCTAAAAATAATAAATAAAATCTTTAAAGAAAATTAATCAATTAATATAAACTATGCCAACAGTTCTCATGAGGCATTCCTTTGCCTGCCCAAATGAATGTCACCACAAATGCTCTGCATGGACCTGGGCCTTGTCCCCAGGCTGTGTAGCTGCTCACAGCTCTTACTTCCTCAAAGTGTTTTCCTCTAGGTTGAATGGCTGTTAACTTCCACAATGTAAGGATCAGCAAATTCTCTCTCACAGAACCTTTGAGCTGTCAGGTTCTGGGGGCCAGCCAGGTTTGGAGCTCTTGTCCTCACACCCTGGGCCAGTCATTCATGCTAACTTTACAATTCTAACATAATAATTCATCTCTGCCAGGAGTCATAAAAGCTTTATGTGCATTATTGTAGTGAGGTGCAGAGCCAGGGTCCCTGAAAATAGCAGAGCATAAAACCCACAAACCTGGATTGGGGGAAGGGGAAGCAGATGATGCATGTAGAATATTTTGCATAATGATGGCACGTTGATAGTTGTGCTGCCACCTCAGGCAAAATTGTCTGTGACTTCAAAGGCACATAGTGACTTGCGACAGCCAGGGGAGGTGGATGCCCGCCCTGGATGTCCTTTCATCACTGAGAATGCTTGCCCTGGCAAAAGATGGCAGCTAAAAAAAGGTAAAAGATATGGGGGAACTGGCAAAAGTAGCACATCGTAGAAGGGGCCGGATTTGAGAGCGTTTAAAATAGGGGTGGTCTGAGAGAGGGAGTAGCCATGAGGTCTGAAAGGGTGTAACACAGGGGGCTGGTCCACCATGAGGCCTGATGTGTAAGGAGGTGCCACAAAGTTTGTAGTAGAAGATGCCACGCAGATTGGAGTAAGAGGAGTAGGAGCTGGAATAAGAAAGAGGAGACCTGCTGGGAAGCCTGCCTAAAGAAGATGGTAGCAAAGTTAATGGAGCTGTGTAGGGACCTGCCTGACCAAGCACAGTTAGTTCCTAAGATTTCAGACCCTAGATGTTTGAGGCGTATGACCTTCCCAATAGGAGTGTACCATCCTGGCTCCATGGAAACAGAAGAAACTGGCAAAATTTTTCAGCGTGTCTGATCAAGGGTGAAGATCAGCAAATTTTCTCTCTGCCAGTGTGTGCTACAGACTGGATATTTGTCTCCACCAAATCCATATGTTAAAACCTAATCCCCAATGTGTATTTGGTGATGAGCCTTTGGGAGGTGATTATGTCATGAAGATGGAGCCCTTATGATCAAATGAGTAGTACATGAAAGAAGGGACACCAGAGAGCTCCCTTGCCCCTTCTACCGTATGAAAAACAGCAAAAAAGAGGGCCAAATGTGAGCCAGAAAGCAGGTTCTCATCAGTTGCTGAATCCATCTTTGCAAAATTATATTTTACTGATTATGCTATTACAGTTGTCCTGATTTTTCCCTCCTTACACCCCTCCCCCCAGCTCCCCAACTCTCTCAGGTAATCCCACCATCATTGTTCATGTCCATGGCTCATGTGTGTAAGTTCTTTGGCTACTCTATTTCCTGTACTGTACTTTACATCCCCATGGTTATTCTGTAACTACCTATTTGTACTTCTTGATCCCCAACTTCTTCACATTTCCCCCATACTCCCCTCCCATTTAGCAACCATCAAAATGCTCTCCGTACCTATGATTCTGTCTCCGTTCTTCTTGTATGCTTAATTTGTTTTTTAGATTCATTTATTGATAGATTTGTATCTTTTGCCATTTTATTGTTCATAGTTCTGATCTTTTTTTTCTTAAATAAGTCCCTTTAATGTTTCATATAATAATGTTCTGGTGATGATGAACTCCTTTTGTTTTTTCTTGTCTGGGAAGCTCTAACTCTTCTGCCCTTTGATACTTTGATACTTTGCTGGACAGAGCAATCTTGGCTGCAGGTCCCTGCTTTTCATGACTTTGAACATTTCTTGCCAACCCCTTCTAAGCTGAAAAGTTTATCTTGAGAAATCAGCTGGCAATCTTACAGGAACTCCCCATAGGTAACTAACTTTTTTCTCCTGCTGCATTTAAGATGCTTTCTTTATCTTTAGTCTTTGGCGTTTTAATTATGATGTGTCTTGGAATGGGCCTCTTTGCATCCATTTTGTTCAGGACTCTCTGTGCTTCCTGGATTTGCCTGTCTATTTCCTTCATTAAATTAGGGAAGCTTTCTTTCACTTTTTTTTTTCAAATAGATTACCAATTTCTTGCTCTTTGTCTCCATCTAACACCCCTATGATGTGAATGTTGGACCTCATGAAGTTGTCCGAAGGCTTCTTACACTATCCTCATTTTTTTTTTAATTCTTTTTTTTTCTTCTTGTTTTGATTGGTTGTTTATGCTTCCTTATATTCCAACTCATTGATTTGATTCTCAGTTTCACCCATTCCACTGTTGTTTCCCTGTAAATTGTTCTTTCTTTCAACTAGTGTATCCTTTGTTTCTGATTAAATTTTTATGCTAAGTTCCTTGAGCATCTTTATAACCAGTGTCTTGAACTCTGCATCTGATAGATTGCATACCTCCATTTCATTTAGACACCTTTTTTTTGGAGTTTTGAAATGTTCTTTCATTTGGACAATGTTTCTTTGATCTCTCATTTTGGCAGTTTCTCTGTGTTTGTTTCTATATATTAGGTAAAGCTGTTTTGACTCTGTGTCTTGGTAGTGCGGCCTAATGTAGTAAGTGTCCTGTATGTTACTCAAGACATGCCTTTCTTGTGGGCTGAGTATACTCTTCTCTTGTAGTTGAGGCTTGGATGCTGTTGGCAGATTAATGGGAGGGATATACCCAGGCCAAGTCAGCTCCAAGGATGAGCTTTTACCACTTACCACCAACCTCCACCCACCATGGAGCGTCAGCTGTGCAGGGGCAGGGTGGTGTTCTGACACAGTCTGTAGCTAGCCATTGGGTGCACTGGTTCTGGGGTTTCCATGGTGATGCAGAACAAGGTCAGCCCCTACCTGTGTTCTACCTGGAGCCACTCTGCATGAACTATAGTGTAGTATGAGATGCTTCTTACATGCACTGGGCTTGCAGATCCCCAGGCAAAGCCAAGCTGTGAATCTAGGCTGGCTGCTGCTAGTGCCAGGCCTGGACTCAATGAGGCAGCTGATGCTTGATTGACAGGATTTAGGAAGTTGTGCAGCAGGAGCCCAGACCAGCCATTCATGTGGAAGAGCAGCGTGGGTGAGGCAGAGTCTCTGGGAATCTCCAAGGTGGTCAAACAGAGTTAGCCAGGTCGATGGAGTCTCAGATATGGAAACAGTTTGTCAGCTCTGTTGGGGGAGGGTTTAGAAAAGGGACAGTGGCTTTGGCTTGCCTTGATTCCAGACACCTCAGTTCCTCCCTTTATGCCACTGGTGCCTTTCAAACGGCTACCATGATGCTGGAGCTCAGAGGGACTGAGTCTGAGTAGGTAAGTCTGTATGTGGGCTTTTAAGAGAAACTGCTTAGGGCTCCAGAAGTTTCTTCAACCAACTCAACCCCTGCTGGTTTTTGCAGCTGCAAGTTGTGGGGACCTACCTTCCTGGCACTGGAACCCTGGGCTGAGGGCTGGGTGTGGGGCTAGGACTCCTTGTGCCTGAAATATCTCTCCCAAATTTTTATCCACTACATGTGGGTGAGAGACCAGCCCATTCTACATTTGCACCCCTCCTGCCAGTCTGGATGGATGTGGTTTCTTTAATTCTATAGTTGTTAGAATTCCGTTCAACTCAATTTCTAATGGTCTGAGTGATGGTTCTATATTTTAGTTGTAATTTTGGTGTGGTTGTGCAAAGAGATGAGGCATGTCTACCTACACTGCCCTCTCAACTTTACCTTGGACTTCCAAGCCCCCACAACTATAAGAAATATATGTTGTTTATAAGCCACCAGTGTTTGGCATTTTAGTTATAGCAACCTGAACAGGCTAAGATAGCATGTTTAATTAAAAGTTAAGACCTAATGATTAGGTAAAGTTGCCAAATAATAGATAGGGAACTATCTGCTTACTGTTCATCCTTCTAATTCCTCCCCTTTCCCCCCCCCCCCCAATCCTTAGGCTCTAGACCACCACCTGCAGGTTCAACCCCACCCTAGGCTCTGGGATAACCATATTCTTAGTCAGCATTTAGGTGACTCAACATCAAGTCAACCCCATTCAGAGACCTGCTGGAACCATGTGTCCTACTTTCAGAAACTGGATGCCTGTCCTATGCCTCATATATTTACTTAGCAAATACTTAATTGAGGGTATCCCTTTGTGCCTAAAAAAGGGCCTCCTAGAGAATACAGCAATGAGCAGGACAGATAAACTAAAGTGTCTAGGAACCAGCTTTCCACTTACACCTCAGGGATTTGGTTCTTCCCCTGAGCATCTGCCTTGCTAAAATACCAAATACTCCACTTCTTCCAAGACTAACTCCCAGACTTGCTCTCCTCAGTTGTTCTGAGAGTGGGATCTTCTGACACATAGTCCAGCCAGCATCTCCTGCCAATGCTAAAATTCTGTGGGTCTCCACATGCTGCCACTCCCAGATGCCAGGCCTTTCTGCCTTTTGGACCTCATTGATGCCTGCCCCACTTATCCACGATGGTTCCCAGGCCATATGCCCTCTGCCCCTGGTTGGAGCCTCCTCTCTAACAGAGCACCCTTCTGGCTGCTCTATTGGCAGTCCCTCATTCCTTCCCACAATAGGCCTTGCCAGCCTGGGTGGAAACAAGCCCAAGCCGATCGCATCAAGGGAAACTATAAAAGGAACTCTGGTTTTGTTCGTTCACCTTTCTTGATCATGGGATAATCCTTATGTTCTGTGACTCATGTTGAACTGCTTTGAGTATGCTCTTCCTTGGGCAGTCAGTTTCCCCTGATTCACTGGCCACATGCTTTTTCCCTTGGGGAGTAAGTATTTGCTGGCTCATCTTTCATACTTGCTGAAATATTCCTCAGAGGTTGGATAGATTACTTGGGGAAGGCCACATGGAGGTGTCACAAATAAGCTTTCTATCGAACGAAGGCATTGAAAAATTAAGACAAGTAATTAAATAGACTCCTCCTCTGGTATTGTCACAATGGCACATTCAGATCACATGAAAATGTAAATATTGTTTCCTGAAAGCATAGTTAATTTTCCCAGGACTTTTTCAGGCAGCTCTTGATTGAGATGTGATTTTATTAATAAAGAGATTTGTGCTAATAATGCTAATAATGGTAGCATGGCAATGCTACCATTAAGAGATAAAGGAGCATGCCCTAACATGCAGTCAGGCTGTATTTTAATTACTTTTACAGTTGGACTTTTTAAAACTCTGCCAAATGAAGCATTGTAGTTAATAACACAGACTTTGGAGACAAACAAATCTCCAATAACAGTATTGTCAGTTTTTAATCAGTGACCTTGAGCCTCAGTTATTTTATCTATAAAATGGAATAATGAATGATATCTACTTGTGAAGATTAAATGTAATAAAGCAAATGAAACATTTAGCTCAATACTGAACATAAAGTGAGTATGCCATAAAGATATATAAAATATATGGATATTGGGCACCAAGTTTCAAGGGACAATAATCTAGACTCTGCATTTGATTGGCTGAGCAATGTTAATCAAACTCCTTACTATCCTATGGAGGGAGAATTTTTTCCTTCAAAACAGAAATAAAATAGCTTTGAAATCTGTAAAATGTCTGGCAATATTTCCTTTACCCTTTCCACAGTTGTCAAGAGAGATGTGAAATGTGAGTTCCAGCCAGTAATCTCTTCCTGGAAGGTAACCCTTCCCTCAATAGGCAGACCATCATAATCTCTTTAACGCTATGTCCAATAAAGATGCCACAGGTGCCCCCTGTCACAGAGATGAGTAGGGCATAGAAAGAATGGCAAAGATAGGAAAATAGCTCCTATTTCAGGATAGAGTCATGAATGAGTCATAGTCATGGAAATTTCAAATTATCGAGAGAATGACTTACCATATTGGATTAGTCACATGTAGTTCAGAATATGGCAAGAAAGCATGCCTTTGTCATACATTACATTTGTTGAGCATGGTTAAGCGCCAGGTACTGTATATAGTCTTTATTTATTTATTTATTTAAAGTTTTCCTTTTTTTTTTTAATTCATTATTTTTAGAGAGAAGGGCAGGGAGGGAGGAAGAAAGGGAGAGAAACATCAATGTATGGTTCCTTTTACCTGCCTCTAGCTATGGACCTGGCTGGAGACCTGGCTTTGCAACCTGATTACGTACCCTGACTGGGAATCAAACCAGAGACCTCTGGGTTCGCAGGTTGGCACCTTATCCACTGTACCACCAGCCAGGATTTTATTTATTTTTTAACTCTGTGAGGTAGGCACCATTATAATCCCTCCCCACATTCTCTTCACTGTATGACATCCATATGTCATACAAACCTGAGGAGAACCTGAGGTGTATAAAAACTGTTACATGGAAAGGCATATCATAATTGTTAATAAAAAAGTTCAACATCATAAATACATAGTTTTCTTTTTAAAATTATAAATTGAATATACTCTTCCCCCTAAAAGCTAATCAATTTTGTTGGAGGGTTAGGAATTGTACAAATGAATTCTTCATGTAAAAATGTAAAGAAGCAAGATATCCAGGAAAATTATTTTTAAAAAATATTTTATCTACTTATTTTTAGAGAGAGGGGAAAGGAGAGAGTATATAAGGGAGAGAAACATTGATTGGCTACTAGCCACCTGTCCCCAGTTGGGGACATGGCCCACAGCCCAGGCGTGTAACCTGATCAGGAATCAAACTGTCAACCTTCAGCTCGCAGGACAACACCCAACCCCCTGAACCATATCAGTCAGGGTGCCAGGAAAATTCTTGAACAATTAGTAGATATGAGTATTCTGTTAGATATTAAAGCATACTATAACATTTAAATTATTAAAACAATGTTTCCTTTCATAACAGCAGATAAAAATTTATAGAACCATGTAGAAAATTTAACAATATATTAAAATAGACAGAAACTCGGGATAGGATTAAGTTAGTTGGAGATGGAATTATTATTCAATGGCATTGGAACAAACAGGTGGCCTACAGGAAAAATAAAATAAAAAAAAAATTAGATTCCTACTATACAATTTAAAGTTGAGAGATCAAATATTTAAACATGAAAAACAAAGTCACAAATGGAAAGAAATGGAAAGTTTTCCACTTTTTAATTTCAGAGTGAGGAAGAAGTTTCTAATATGATGAAACCCCAGAAGCCATACAAAAAAGACTTAAAATTCTGCCCAGAAAACAAAACTAAACAAAATTAAAAGACAAAAGTGTGCGCCCATGTGAACATGCATAATTTGCAATTCATACAGCCAATAATGACTAATTTCCAAGTACACAACCAGTTCTTATGCTGCAATAAGAAGGCCAACACCCGAAAGAAAAATGCACAAAGACATGAGCAGTTACAGAAAGGGAAATAAAATTGGTTCCTTGAACTATGAAAGGATGCTCACCCTTAGTGGTGATAAGAGTAATGCCCATCAAACTACTCAATGCCATTTTCACCTAAGGGTTTAACAATGATTCCCATGAGGAAGCTGCACTCGGGGCACTGCTGGTGAGAGTACAGAGGGACAACCACAAAGGAGAACAACTTGGCACAATCTATATAACTTTAAAATACAAAGACCTTTCTACCCTGCAATTCCACTTATCAGAGTATATCTCACAGAGACTTATTCCCATGGTACAGTGAAGTGTTGCCTCCCAAGCAAAAGACTAGAAGCAGCCTAAATGACCATCAATAGAATACAGCTACATAATGGAATGCTGTATGGCCATGAAAAAAATAGTAATTAAATCACATGCACTGATACAGGACAACTCCAAAACATTTTAAGTGAAAAACTACGGAAGCCTGAGGAAAGAGGCTGTGAGAAGTTGAATAACTTGCTTAAAATAACATTGCTATTAAGTAGGGTAGTTGGTACTAGAACTCAGCTCTTTCCGAGTACAAAACCCTGCCCCGATCGATGGGCACTGGGGATGCCATGCAAAAGTCATGTTGTTGATGAGATGGGCCAGGGCAATGGGCTGTGTTCGGGGACTTGATGGATCCACTGTTTCTCTGGGCAGTTTTTCAAGGAGTTAAGGGACAGGATGGAGGGTGGAGGATAGACTGACTTTCATCTACTTAGTTTTTTGTTTTTTGGGGTTTTTTTTTGAGCATTTTATTAAAGCTGTCCTCCTAATATCTCTCAGGCATTTCTGGGATGGGCAGGGCGGGTACAGCTTATTGATTCCTCTCTCTGGCACGGATCTGAAGCTGAGCCACCCAGTGCTGGGAAACATGAAAATGTGACCCCTAATCCCACTGCTTCTTGGAAAACATTTTGTACCCTGAAGAAAACCAAGTGCTGAGGACAAAACCTTTTCCCTCCTGAAGGGAAAGGCATTCATTCAGCAAAGTAGGACATTAAGGGTAGTTGTAAAGCCTGGGCAGCCTCTCAGTTCATGAAAAGGAAAGGAAGGCAGAGCTCTGATCTAATTAAAACAGCTTGGGGAACAAAAGTGGGCAAAGGGTAATTATCTAACTTCTCATTTGGCCCAGAAAAGAAAGATTAGTATTTCTTTTCTGGCCAGAAGCTGTCAGGAACCTCAGATTACAATACTTGCTTTAGGGTCATAAGGAATTGTTCATCTCTGAATCCCATGGTACTTGATGTGTATCAGTTGCTCTGCCCTTGAGATGCTTCCTTTAAAAAGCTACTATTCATTCTTTCTATAGATAGGGAAGTTAAATTTAATTACAGTTCTGATGGTTTTGCAAAACAATACAAAGGTCCAAGTTCTAGTGTCTTATTTAACTTCTAAACTCTAATTCCCTTTGTGTAGTCTTTATCTCTTTCATCAAGTGGCAGAAACCCAGCTTGACAAGAATGCATCTGTATTTCCCAGAGATACAGTGTGGGGTGTGGGTTGTTGTTGTTTGTGAGTTTGTTTGTTTTTGCTCTCCTCTTTTGGAAAGTTTCCATGGTAGCCTGCTGCAGAATGTGGTTTACTGAGTAGCCAGGAAACCTGGGTTTTATTTCTGCTCACCTGCTTTGTGTTCCTAAGCATGTAAGTTCCCCTCATTGAGGTTTGGGTTCTTCATCTGCAGAATGAGGAAATGTGTGTTAAATTCTTAGCAAAAGATGCAATGTATAAAGGAAAGAGAAGCAAAGCCATTCTGGGGGAATTAAGACTAGGGATGATAAAAGCTCATCCTTCATAGGTTTGAGGTAACCTCTGAATTATCTCCAAGGACCCCTAGAATTCCTATGTAGGAGGAGGTGTTGGTCAAAGGGTACAAAGTTTCAGTTGGAAGATGAATTAAGTTCTGGGGAGCTAATGTACAACATTGTGTTGGGGTGGGAAGTAGGGAAAATCAGATGGTCAAGGGTACCAAGCAGCAATTATGTAAGTCCAGAGCTCTAGTCTGCAGCATAATGACTATACTTAATACCCCTATAGTGCATATTGGAAATTTGCTAAGAGAGTAGATTTCAGGTGTTCTTGCCATATACACACTCACAAAATGGTAATTATGTCAGGAGATAGATAGGTTAATTGACTTGATTGTAATAATCATTTTACTATCTATACACCAAAACACCACATTGTACATCTTAAGTACATACACTTTAATCATTATTAAAATAAATTATGATGTAAATAAGAAATCAAGTCATTTACATAATAATCGATTCTGATAAAAATACATTCACTGAATTAAAAATAAGAGTACATTTACCCTTGGCTTATACAAGCCCTTGGTTTATTGTGCTATTTTTTTTTTTTTCAAATGAATCACAAATTAAAATGCCTTATTGAAAATAATAGTACTGCTTTGAATACTTAAACTTTGTTATGAGAGTAGATTTTAAGTGTTCTCACCAAACACACACAAAATGATCACTATGAGATAATATGTGTTAATTAGCTTGGTATGGTGATGATTTCACAAAGTATGAATATATCAAATAATCATGTATGCCTTCAGTATATGAGGTCTATCCCAAAAGTATTGAGCCAATGTCAACATAAAACGTTGTGCAGCTGATACTTTTGGGACAGACCTCGTATATAATTTTTGTCAATTATACATCAATAAAGCTAGAGGAAATGTTAACACAAGAACTAAAATGCTGTCAAAAAGAAAAGAAAATCATTAGTCTTGATGGTTTCTAGAGTCCCATCACATGATAACACTTAATCATGCTGTAATTCTATATTTGAAATAAATTAAATAAATAAATGTGTAAAGAAATGTTTGCACTCCCTTGTAAAAATAAAAAGCTCGTACTTTTCCCCCATAATATGTAAACCATGACAAGCCTTGTTGTACCTTTTAATATGATTAATTCCAAGCAAATCTTGGAATACAAAGATTTGTCCTACCACTTTAGTGAACAAATAATGATAACTATTTCTATGTGCCAGTCACTGCTCTAAGGCATTATGTGTGTGAGTTCATTTAATCCTCCTAATAACTCTAGATCCCGTTGTTACCTCTGTTTTCCCAGTGCAGGGAAGGAGGTTATTTATTTACATTTTCTTGTGGTGAGCTTTCCATTTAAATCATCTGATTTAGCTCTAAAAAGGCACTTTGAACACGGCAGCTACCAGATTTCTGCATGGATAGTTCAGTTATTATAAAGAAAACTAGTGTAGTTAGGGAATAAGACATAACAGGTTGTACATTTCTGAGCAACTACAGTTAAAATGCCCAGGGTCAAGAATTTTTCAGCCACTCAAGTAGTACAATATTATTCCTGAAGTTCAAAGCCAGGAATTTAAATATGAATTAACATCTTTCATTAATTTTTTTTTTCAAATCTCACATCCCACATTTTTCAAGCTGGTCATTGGACCAACCAAAGAAGGACAGGTTCACCAGAGAAGCCAAGAACCAACCGTGAAAGCATCAAGCATCAAGGCATTTTCTTCTTAAGGGTTTATTTCAGAGCTGAAATGTAACTAGTTGAATTTTTGTGTGTGTGGGTTGAGGTGGGGAGGGGTACTTCTACATGATACCATAAAAGTCACTTGTTGCAGGAGAAAACATTGCATTTTAGAGCTGAAGCATGATGTCTATTCAGTTGTTCTCTCTAGTTCTGAATCCATCTCAAAGCAGGTTCAGCAAATATATTTCAAGTATGAAAAACCCAGGCACCCCCTACAGCGTATATTTAACATATGGCAATTGCACAATTTGCTTCTAAGTTTCTAAATGCTCTCTAATGACAACTTGAATCAACAAGGCTAAGTTCTTAAAAATATATGAGAGCAGAACCACTTCGGAAAATAAGAGCTTTTTTCAGTGACATAAAACAAACAAAATAATGTTTTTGCATAATAAGCTCATTGACAAATAAATTTTTTAAAAACTAAAATGCATAAACAAACATTTATAAATTTCTAAACATACACATGAAAAAATCAACTTCATTGTAATCAAGTGAATAATAGACACACACAATAAATACACGGGGCAGGTCAGTGCATCTCTACCAACTGATACTCATTTGCTCATATAAAAAAGAGAAAACGAAGCCCTGGCTAGTGGCACAGTGGATAAGATGCTGGCTTGTGAACCCAAAGGTTGCTGGTTTGATTCCCAGCCAAGGCACATAACCAGGTTGCAAGCCAGATCTCCAACCAGCTCTGTAGCTGGAGGCAAGTGAAAGACAACCACACATTGATGTTTCTCTCCCTCTCTGCCTACCTCTCTTCCCCTCTCTCCAAAATATAATAAACAAAATCTTTTTAAAAAAAGAAAGAGAGAGAAAACAAATGGTTGAACCATCTCAAAGATACCCACTCTTACTTAGAGCAAGGCTATATTCTTCAATGAATTAGAGTCACTTAGTAGCAAGTTTGGGGACTTAAAATTTTAAAGAGGCACCTCTTCTTTCCTGGTTTTCTCTTTATTCCCCTAACCTGTGTAAAAGGCTAAATTACTTAACTAGATTAACCAAACAGGCTCAGGACACTGAACTGAAAGAACTGAACCAAATTGAAAGAGCGGGCTCTGTCAACTGAATTAAGATGTTTGAAATTCCAACATGCTGTTTTTCCTTAATTTTTATCACACACTTTTAAAATATTTTAGAATTTCTAACACGGTAATTAGTGTGGTATAGTTGTTATTGCTTGAGGGGGGGTTTTGTTCCATTTTGTTTGCAAGCTTAAAATAGTAGTTGGAAGAGTTCTCCATTCACTCAATTGTTTCATTAATCTGATCGATTCTGATTTATTGAATGCCTGCTATGTGTCAGGCACACTTCTGGGTTTCAGAAAAGAACAATGATAAACCAGAATCCTGCTCTGAAGGAGTTTCACTCAAGTGGGGGAAAAATAATAAACTACTGTGGTCAATGCTTCCAAGAGAATAAGACAGAAAAAAGTGGGAAAAGAGATAGTCAGGGAGGCCTCTCTGGTTAAAAGACATAGGAGCAGTTGGGAGGCCAAAAAAGGGGGCTTTCTTTGACCTTCACTTATCTGTCTCAAGACAGATGCTACAAAAGGAACCCAATTGTCATCAATTTCCTTGCAGAGAAGATTCAATCTCATCGCAGGAGAGGAGACCTCTATCATGACTTCTACCTATTCTTCTATGGGCCCATTCTTCTGTCCTAAAAGTCATTTGCTCTCTCTTAGGTTGCCTACGTTCTTTCTTCCCTTTCCTCTAATTTTTTGAGTATTCACTTTTTTCTTTCCTGTAATGCCCTCATGCAGGTAACATTAAAAATCAACATACTTATATATCTTAAACAGAAACAACTTCATAGATACAGAGAGAACAAACTGATGGTTGCCAGGTGGAAGGGGGGTTGGGGACTGCATGAAAAAGGTCCAGGGTAAAGAAGGGGAAGGGACTAGACAAGGACATGCATGAATGACCCGCAGACAGGGACAACAGTGTGGGGATTTACTGTGGGAACAGAGGTGGGATGCGTGGAGGAGGGCAGAGGAGGAAAAATTTAAAAATTAAAAAGAAGTACAAATCAGCAGTTATAAAAACAGTCATGGCCATGTAAAATACAGCACAGGGAATTCAGTCAGTAATATTGTAATAACCATAAATAATGTTTATGGTGTCAGGTGGATACTAAAATCAACTAGAGTGATAGATCACTTTGTAGGTTATATAAACATCTAATCACTATGTTGTATGCCTGAATTAATATAATATTCCATGTCAACTGGAATAGACATTTAAAAGAATATTTTTTTAATTTTATCGTTGTTGTATTATATCCATCCTCTTTTTGCTCCCCTCTGTCCCCCTCCCCACCCACCCATTCCCCCCAAAGTCATATTTTAAAAATACATAGGTATTATACCTTTTTTCCTTTTAATGTGCCTGATGTGAGTTTATTTCATAGACCCAGCTATGAAACCTAGGAAGATAGAGTCTTTTTCTCCCCGACAAGATGAAACAGGACTGCAAGCATAATAATAGATGTAGGCTACCATCAGTGAGAAAAAGAAGGCATCCATGTACATTTAATATAACATTGTTTGCCCCACCCACCATGTTGTTATTAAATCAATGGGATGTCCTATAAACGTGGATTCTCAGAATCATGTAACCAGCAGCTTCTTATCCAACTTGCTAAAGTATTTGGAATTTCCACCTTCAAGCCCTTGGAAGTTCTGGTTTCAATGGGAATGTTTCTCAAGCAATATAACACAGTAACACACTGCAATCTGCTTTCAAAAATGAACATGAATTATGGGGTCAAATTAGCCAACCCCAGGAAATAGGCCCTTGGGTAAATGAAAGTCAAAATCCCTTTTCATGGACTCAGGGATGAGTCTTGGACTCAGGAGAGGCCAAGAGGCAGGACTAGGGGCACCCCAAACTAGACTGAAGACACTGAGGGACAAATGAAGAGAAAAGAGTGCACTATTCCAACTAACAGGAATTAGCCCAGTTAACCTCCTACTGAACAATAAACGCAGCACTGCATACCCATTGGTTCCTCAAAAACACCCGGTTTAGATCTTTTGTAATTGTTCATGTTTGGATGAACAGCAGCCTGCACAGAAAGAGAAATGAAACCACTGATTGAATATGCACATTCATGACGTAAAATAAAAGTACTTTGCCAAGTGTTCCAGCCAAGTGTTGACAGAAAATTAAACTTGAATTCTCTGGGGAATGACTTTGCTGACAAGTTTTAGATTTCAGCATTCCGTGCTTTCAGGCAAAGTAGGACAGAAGGGGTTGTACTTGGCAGTCAACCAACTCCCTCCCTTCCAGCAAAGGGTCTTTGTTCCTATTACAAGTGACTCATTGGGTTACCTCAGTTCAGTCTGTTCACCAAAGTGGGTCTTGGTTTCTCCATTCATCCCCTATAAAGGATCTGAGGTCCCTAGGTAAGAAGTAGCATTTTGGGAGAATTTGGCATTTATGTGATGATGAAATCCACGACAACAGCATCCTAATTCTCCTTGCAGTTATAGCCCTCAAAGAGTTTCTATTGTCTTTTCAGAACTAGCCCTTACAACAACCTTGAAAGCACAAACATGACTCTTTAGTAATCTCAAAGCTCAAGGGTTATTAAAATTTGCAGCAGGGTTTGAAGCTACCCAGAAATAGCTGAACTGTCACACTTACATTACTTACATAAGAATGCTTCAAGACATGTTTCACATGGATCTTCCTTTTCAACAGAGCACAGTGCTGGGAAAAGAGCAATTGTACAACGGACACAAAATGTTCCGTTTTAGCTTGACCCAGGATTGCCATGCTCTGAAATTCCATGTACTCTCAGAATTACGCTGTGGCTGTTTCTTGATTTCAAGGGTCTGAACTGAGGTGTGAGCTGAGCCTGATTTGGGTCCCCTTCTCAACTGTCATTATCTACTTCTCTTTAATTGGGTTTCTTCTGCCACCCCTCTCCACTATCTCAGGATGCTCATATTTTCCATTATGTACTATTACCATACAGGCTCAGGCGTAGACCCACAAACTGTCCAGTTGCAAGTGGTCACATGTGCTCTTCACAATGTGGTTCATGATATGCAAAAATTGTCACCATGGTGAAAATAGCACATAACTCAGTCTTGCTCCAAAACATTCCACAGAACCAGGTTTCCTCTTCCCTCTGATGAGATGTCCACCACACCCCCCGCCCCACCCTGTGTTTGCTAGATGTTAATAAACAGTCCTTCCTCTTTGCAGAACTCTGTTCTTCTTGATAAGATCTATTGCAGAAATTAAAATCCATTGTGAGGCTTTTGGGCACTCTATATCTCTCTGGCTTCAACTCATTCCAAAAATCTTCCCAAATTTTCTACCTCCTTTCACATAAGTAGTCTCTCCTTCTACAACCTTCCCTTCTACTCTTTCCTTCTGATTCACCACCAGGAAAATTCTTACTGGTCTTGCCCATGTGTTAAGTATTAGAAAGGGAAAAAAATATGTCCAGAGCACTGATTTAGAAGGTATAAAGGAGAATAAAAACTAAGAAAGGACAGGACTAAGTATGGTTCCCCAGACAGACCACCACTCCAACAGTAAAACTATGGGAGAATAGGGGTGGAGCAAAACTGAGGATTATAGACCACTCTTGCCTCTGACGGCTATTAGCTAATCACAAGTCCTAGTAAGTAAGATGGCACAGCACCTACCCCAGGACAATCAGAAGTGGCAGATGTGCTCATGGTCTTGCAAGCTTATTACTTCCACTAATGCATTCCTAGCTCATCAAGTCAGAGAATAGCCTTCAACCCAAAAAGGAGCAATTGAAGCTACAGGAGGTGGTGAGGGGCCAGAGCTGGAGAGATGAAAGACAGCAAGCAAATTGTTTCAAAGGAGCACCAAGGGAGACCCGTCTAAGGACTGAGGATGACCTCATCTTTTGTCATCTCAATGAGCCTGGCAGTGTCTCCTGAGGATAGAACCAAGACCTGTCCGGATCCCAAGCCCACATTCCGGCCCTTCCTGGGGTTCACATTTGGCTCAGTGACTGGTGATTGTGGAGTGTTGTGAGTCTGGGGGTGAGGATACAAACAGGGGCCCTAAGACTCAATCTTGTAAGGCCTTTTCTGAGATTAATGGTTTCATAGTGAAAACTTAACAGTGTGGACTTTGGAATAAGCCAGGCCCAGTGCCAGCCACAGCTCTGCTGCATTCTCCTTATGTAGACATTGAGTAAAATGACTTAAGCTTCTTAAACTTCAATGTCATCTGCTGCAAAGTGGAGGTATTGTGAGGTATCAAGTTTAGAATGCATTTCAAACACCTAGCCTAGAGATTTGCATAGAGTAAGGATTTGATAAACATTATCATCATCATCATCAGTAGTAGTAGTAGTAGTACTAGCTTGATTATCCATTGTTTGAGCATTGGCAGCTAAAAATGTTCATGGATAAAAAAAGAACAAAGCCCTGGCTGGTGGCACAGTGGATAAGGTGCTGGCCTGCGTACCCAAAGGTTGCTGGTTTGATTCCCAGCCAGGGCACATAACCAGGTTGCAAGCCAGGTCTCCAGCCAGGTCTGTAGCTGGAGGCAGGTGAAAGGCAACCACACACTGATGTCTCTCTCCCTCTCTGCCTCTATCCCTTCCCTTCTCTCTAGAAATAATAAATACACTCTTTAAAAAAATAAAGTAAAATAAAATTTGTGTTTTAGCCCCTCTAAAAAAAAAAGGAAAGAAAAGAAAGAACAAATACCAGGAGGTTTAGATTTGGAAAAAATTCCAGCCTTCAGTTTCGAATGACCAGCACTAGCTTCGAGGCCTTGGCAACTACTGATTCTCTGTTCTAAGTTTCTCATTGCCAAAAACATGTCACCCTCCACCCAACCCCCTCCCAGTCTCTACAGGTCCTTACTGGAAAAAGAGCCCTAATTTTCTAATTTGAAATGTGAGCTATAATGAACTGACAAGAATACTGAAGTCTACAAGGAGACAATGGTACAGATATTTTGATCTGGTCCTGGTTGAGTTATTCTAGGAAATGGGCCAGTCAGGACCCACAGGCAGGAATGGTCCTAATGCCCTTCCTTCCACAACTCAGGCATCTCCACTGTCCAGGTGGCTAACACCTGTTGCCACAGGTGAAGATAATGGGTTACTACCACGTTATTCAATAAGACTGGGAGGGGAGTAACCAGCGTTATTATCCATTACTATCTAAGCGTGATTATCTAAAAACCCTCCTAATAGGGTCTGAAGGGGACATAGCAAGAACAGTAACAAACTTAAAGTGATTTCTAAATTTAAACTCTACCTTTAATGTGAGTTCTGCACACCTGGGTGCCTGGTGTGCAGAAATGAACAAGGGGAAATCCGTCAAGTGCAGGAGGGGTTGGTAGGTGTTCAGATTCCTAATTGTATCTAAGGCTGGCCTTTTTCCTGCGAATTTCAAGGTTGCAGGGTCCCGGAGTATGTTGTCCCGTGGGGCCTGCCTCCCATCAGCCCAGGTCCTGCGCGGGCAGAAACACTGGGAGGAAGGCTGTGACTGCTTCTTTTTCTCAAAAATCTCCGCGGAGGCCCAGAGCGGGGGCTCCCCGACGAGCTCATCTCATCATGTGCACAACCCAAGCTCTTCACACTGGCACAGGGGCCTGAAGGTCCCAGGCTCTGGGGTGATTTTTAGGGTTTTCTTTCTTATTTCCCTTCTTGTTCTCCACAGTTGATGGCTTTCTGCAGAAAAACGGCCGAGCAAAAAGAACCTATTTCATTTCCAGTTCCCATCACCGCGATTTCCACATGGATGTGACGTTGGCCTCCACTTCCGAAAGGTCCAGGTGACTCACGCAGGGACACCCCGGGGCGGGGCGCAGGAGTTTCTCCCGCGGGCGGGGCAGGGCGCCTCCGGCCTCCAGCGCCCTCTTGCGCCCTCTTGCGCCCTCTGCCGGCCGTCGGCCCCGTGCGCGCACCTCGGGCCCCGCTCCCTGCGCCCGGCCCCGTGTCACGTGACTGGAAAGTCCCTGGCTGGAAATCCCCAGTCGCCAGGGCGGTAAAACAGAAAGAGAGGAAAGAGAACTGGCAGTCTCCCTGGCGGGCCAAGTACTGAGTGCTCAGAGCCCGCGGGGGCGGAGCAGCCGAGCTCGGAAGGCAGCGGGCGCAACCCACACCTCGGGCCGGCCCAGACAGCAAGCGAGCCAGGAGCCCATGGGGTGCCGCCTCCTCCCGACCTCAACACCAACCCCCAACTGCGGCGATCATCTGCCTTGAACTGGCTTTGGGACTTCGGTAAAGGACCACGAAGCCGGGAGAGGTAATTGCCGTGTCCCTGTGCTGTCTGCCTCTGGTTCCTTACTCCAGGCAAGGGCTGCTGTCAGGGTGCGCTTTCCGCAGCGACCCGAGGGCTGGACCCATTGACCTGCCTTGGTTTTGCAGCGATCCCGGAGGGCACTTTGTTGCCCATTGCAGGTTTTGAGATGCTGGGAGCAGAGGTCGCCACGCCAGATCTTGGGGTGACAGCCCTGGATTGCTCCAGCTAGAGTGTGCATTATGCAGAGTTTAAACTGCAGCTGACGGGACAGTTGCCCCTGGGGCCTCTTGGTCGGGTGGTCGTTTAAGTGTGGCTCCTTTTCGTGGCTTTTTTTTTTTTTTGCGGGGCGGAGGTGGGGGTAGGGACTAAGGGCTGCATGCTCTTGGCCACGTAGACCTTGCAGGACGCTGTGGCTTCTTCCCGGATTATGCAGAACCAGCGCAACGGGGTGTGAATTTCAGGGGCAAGAAAGCCTGACAGGGGTGGGGGACCCAGTGCACTAACCCTTCCAGGGAGGGCTTGCAGGCGCCCCAAAGAGTTCAGTGCAGGTGGGTGGGAGGGTCGAGGGATGAGGTCCAGCTTTTTCCATGGCAGCGTTGTAAGAGAAGTGTACATAGAGGCAGGGTGGTGGCCTGCACTTGGAGGGCTGCAGGCTGGGGTAATGTGCAGTCCCCTGCCCCAACCCCTACCCCACAGTCACTCAGTCTTTGTTAGCCAGGGTTGTCCCACATCCTGCCACCTGGCCTCTCAGGAAAGCAGTGGTATTAAGTAAGGAAGGAGCTTAGCTCTCTTTGAGACCGCTTTGTTTTCAGTTCTCCCTGCCTCTGATCTTTCCTTGGAAAGGGGTTCTGGTCAGGTGTCTCAGGGCTGCATTTGGGGAGAACCATTGTCCTTCAGACCACAGCCCTGTGACTCAGTTGAGAAGCCAGCTATTGCTCCGTTCTCGTCGCCTGAGGTGCTTCTTTCATTCTTGCAATTCTTGGTGCAATTTTTGAATATTTGGAGGGATGCTTTCCAAAAGCCCATGAGGTATTTGTTGATAAAAAGTCAGTAGGGTAACAGTAAGGTAAAGGAATAGCAAGGGTAATATTGCATGTCATTATAAACAAATTAGATATAAAATTGTATGGCCAATGACAGTGCAGTCATACATCAGAAAAATGTATTCTTTAATCTGTGAAGTGTGGAGAAGTGTGTACTGGGAACTTGGACAGGGGGTTTTGATTTAAGGAGGTAATTCTGCAGGCTGTGCAAGGCTAACCTATGAACGAGATGACCGGTGTTGACATTTGCATGTCTTGCATATGGTTTACAGCTCTCACTATCGGAAAGATCTTTAAGTTCAGAAGAAAATAATGGAAGAACCAGAAAAGCAAAAAGAGGGTCCCCCTAGCTTGTTTAAAAATCTTCCTATTGCCTGCCTGTCTCCATCTGGAGCAGCAGGCATTGCAAACACAGGTGTGGTGGTGTGAGACTAGCAAGGGGCAGGCCTTGGAAGACCTGGCTTTTAGGCAGAGCTCTGCCACTGGATGGTGTGAGAGCTAAACAGGACCTGAACTTCTGTTGCCTTAGCTGCAGACTTGGGTGGTCATGTGATTTCGAGAGGGGGAGTAAGGTTGTCTGTGATTTTTAACCCCAGCATCAAGCACAGCCTTCCATAGATGGATGGATGAACGAATGAGATGGTAAAAGAGATATTTGCCACATAACAAAGGGGAAGCATACATGTTTTTGTCTCTATTGTATCTGTGCTCCTGCACCACTAGGTCTGTCCCAAAAGTATCAGCCGCGCAAACTGTTTTAATTATATTGATATTGGCTTGAGGCTTTCGGGACAGACCTCGTAATTTTTCGCTTTTCTAGCTCCTTGGAATGATTGACGTCAGGGAAGAGATTACTATCTGGTGCAGAGAATGACCTATCCCAGGCCTTATCTGGCAATCAGATTAGGAATTCAGAAAACTCAGAAACAACCTTAGAGTCAGCTAGCCTGACTCTTCTTGAGTGGGCCACAGAATTGAGACCACCTTCTCAATGGCTTTAAGAGAGCCTAGACCCACGCAGGAGTCCCTTCCCTGGTATCCAGGTTTCTTCTCTCTTTTACATCTTCCTCAGCTGGCAGCTTGCCCCACCTGGCAAATAATCTGATGCAGAAGTAGGGTTAACAATTGCTCTGAAACTTTCTAGGGAAAATTTTCATTCTCTTCATCCTGGAAATGAGGGTGAATGGCATGGGCCCCTTCTAAGGGTCAGTGAACGGGGACCAGCTCTCCACACTGCAGAGATCCCACATTGCATCTCTTCACATCATTCCACACTGTTGGCGTGGGTTGTGGAGGTTGGATTTTGTCATCTCCCCCCGCAATCATATATCCTGAGCAACCTCCTGGCTGAAATTTCTTTCCTCATCTGCTGCCAGACTTCCATTTCCTTCCACCCATTGATTGATTCTATTTGAAGATTTCAGAGTGAAGACAGGATGGAAAATGTATATGACTGTTGATACCTGGAATCAGATTTGATTTGCCAAATCAAATTTTATGATCATAAAATTTGGTTGGCAGTTAAAGTAATTGAGCTTGGATGTAGAATTTATTACTTTATTAGTGTTATTATTTCTCATCCAGATGTTTATTTATCTTTTAAAGCTTTTATTATGTTTAGAAAGAGGAGTGGGGAGGGAGGAAGAAAGGGAGAGAAACATCAATGTACGGTTGCCTTTCACCTGCCTTCAGCTGGGAACCAGGCTGGAGATCTGGCTTGCAACCTGGTAACGTGTCCTGACTGGGAATCAAACCAGCGACCCTTAGGTTCGCAGGCCAGTGCCAATCCACTGAGCCACCAGCCAGGACTTGTTCTGATGTTTAAAGTTTATTGGAGGGATTTGGAAAGCCTGCTGATGGTTTGCTCTTCAAATTGCAGAGCATCTTGCTGGACATGTACGTTTTTTGGTTGCCTATAAAAAATTCCATTTTAACTCTTCATAAACACTATAATTTTATAAATAAACTTTTTGTAAATATTTCTCCTTGGGACTACAGAAGTAACCTAGTCAGATGCTTAGGGGACAGCATAAAATTGCAGGATTTTTCACAAAATATTTACTGTCTTTCCAGTACAGGGTTATTCCCCTCCTCCTCAGTACCCACTCTCCGCCTTCTTCTCTTGTTTAGACTAATCTTTAAAAGTGATGTAATTTAAAACAGCCCAGTGTGAGTTCATCTCTGGGGCCAGCTAGTATCCTGGGAGTAAAGGTGACTAAAATCCTTTGCCTATAGGTTAGGGTGATGACAAGATCAAACCCTGGGCTTTCCTGCAGGCAGGTATATAGGAGCAGATCAAAGTCAGCTAATGGAATGGGTCTTTTTCCTCCTCTTCAGGTGTTGTAGAAAAAAGCACGATGGCTGAACAACTCCTTCCTCAGGCTTTGTATTTGAGCAATATGCGGAAAGCTGTGAAGATCAGAGAGAGAACTCCAGAAGATATTTTTAAACCTACCAATGGAATCATTCATCATTTTAAATCCATGCACCGATACACGCTGGAAATGTTCAGAACTCGTCAGTTTTGTCCACAATTTCGGGAGATCATCCATAAAGCGCTCATAGACAGAAATATCCAGGCCTCCCTTGAAAGTCAGAAGAAGCTCAACTGGTGTCGAGAAGTCAGGAAACTTGTGGCTCTAAAGACAAATGGTAAGACATGCTTTTGTCTCGGGGTGGCTTCCATGGTGCTGGGTCCTCACTCATTGAATTGTAAGAGCACTAGGCAGGGACGCAAATCTCTTGAGGCCATTGACACCGCAGTATAGAAACTCTGTGGGGCATGTGATGAAAGAAACTTGTTTGGTGAATATTTTTATAATTGTATTTTCTGGCTGCACGTATTAGAGAGCAGAATGCATTGAGGTTTAGGGGATACATTTCTAAATACCGTGCCCTTGGTAGGTAGGTGACTTAATGTATCTGACTGTTTAATTATCTATAAAGTTCCCTTTCCTGGCCAGTAATGGAAATATAAACAGGCTTTAGTTTGAAAGGAAAGCATGATGTGAAAACTGGTATTACTGTCATTTCCCATTGTCATTACAAAATGCTTGCAATGCTGGCCTTGCACTTCTTGACTTGATGGCATTTTATGGGTTAACCAGTGAATGGCTTTTGTGGACAAGAGGGGTTCCTGTTGTCTGCTCCTCCCTTACCGAGGTTCTGTTGCTTATGGTCTGGTGGAATGAACTTGAATGATTTTTGAGATTTTTAGTACTGATTTTAGACTTCTGCTTCATTAATTTTAGGAATAATACTGAATTTCTTGCTGTGTGTGCCTATCTGCCCAATAGCTACCCTTAGTAGCTATTTCCTGTTCTGAGCGCTACTGTTTTGATTTTAAGTTATTTCCTTCGAGCAAGAGTATGCACATCCCAGAAACATCCAGGCATACTGTTTTGGGCAGATACAAAATTCTGCTTGATAGATGTAGCTAATTATTATGACATGAAGCAAGCTACCCTATCCAAGATCCATTAAATGCTTGTGGTTCAGTTAAGGATAGAATCTCAGGTACTCTTCCATCAAGAACAATCCCAATCAAAGTTTCACATGTATCCATGTGTAGAAAATCCTGGTGGACAAGGAGAGGATAAGAACAGTAACTTAAGTAACTTAAATGGTACATTAACTTTGACCATTTTTGAGTTGGGTAACATGGTGTGAGGATGAATGGGGTGGTTTTGTTTTATTTTTTGTTTTATTGCTTTGGTTCTTGGGGGGGCGCTGTGCATCATCTCAACATCTTGCTTATATTTTTGAAGCATAGAAACATAGGGAAAAACTGGGGATAGCTAGTGTTTTCATTGTCCTTGGCATTAAATCAAGTGATGCCCAAAAGTAGGTAATTATATTAAGTCATCGTCATGGGGCTTATATTCCTGAGTTTGTGGTTTTAACTCTCTCCCTCTTTGTTGCAAAAAAAGAGATGGAGTCAATCTGGGGAGAGTTGGAAACACAAAGATTCTGCCCAATTAGAAATGTGGTGAAAGAAGAAAAACCCATATTATCGTGAACAGCACTAACTGACAGTTTAGGTTTAACTTGCTTTATTTCCTTAAGAAAAAAAAAAAAAATAGAAAGAGTAAACTCTTGTTTTGTAAAGATTTGCCATTTAAATCATCAAGGATTCACCCTACAAAGAAAACTACAAAATCAGTGCATTTTGATAACATTTTTTGGAAATAGGGATTTTTAAGCTCAATCCTTTTATTTTTCCACTTTCAAGAAAAAGTCTTAATGAACAGGTCGATGTAGTTTGCTATACAAGTCCACTTGCGTTAGCTTTTGCGTAACATCGCCAGTCGACACTATGTATTAAAATTCTGGAAAAGGAAGCTATTTAGTGGATGTGGAAAACAAATAACTTTTCCTCTCTGGTTTTTATGAGCACCTTTTTTTCAAGCCTTCCCCCTATGATAGGTGGGTTCTACAAAGTCAGTGGCCTGGGGAGGGGGTGATTCACAAGTTTGCATTTGAGGATATGAGACTGTGGTGAATGAGGAAGGGAGTAGGTGGCATAAAGTTGAAACTTCATGCGAAAAATTCCAGCGTCTATTGGCTGCGGCGATTTCACTTGTATAATGAGTAGCCTATTCCAACTCACCCTGACCACACCCACTTGGAAAGTCCAGGGTGCACTTCACAGTTTAAATGTCTACACACCAGAACAAAAAGTACAATGGCTATTGCTCAATTGCTAGTCAAATAACTTAGCACTGGGGAATTCCAGATGTTACTTAGGGAATTTTATGCCAGTGCATCTTAATAAAGAACTGAAAGCACAAGAAAGAGAAAAAAAAAAAACTTTATCTTTGCTCTAGATTTTGCAAAGGGGAAATTTCAACAGAATGTAATCGTTGCCACACTTCTGTCAAGACACAAGGCTGGGGCGAGCTTGTCTGTTCATTTGTTTGAATATTTCTGTAGCTAGTTTTTTCTAAGTGTGTAAATTGAAGGGATACTGGCTGTGAAAATGTATTTCAGAGTTTATGTGATTATTTTGGGATGCTTTTTCATAGTTTGGCTATACTTAAAATTTGATAAAATTTCAAAGAGCTGGATTGCCCTACTTATATACAAAGAAAAGAGTTCATATTTTCTTTTTCAAAAGAAATTGTGTACCTACCAAAAGAAGTTAAGGAATTGACTTTTTCTTTCTTTCTTTCTTTCTTTTTTTGTGTTAAACATTCTCCCCAAATGTTTATTGTTTGGAGGTTGGAAAAAGTACAGTCTCTTAAACTGTGGATTTTAACCTATAAAAGTATCAAATTAATGGAATAAAATTAAATCTATCTTTTGCTCAAAATACTTAACATTTTTAAAATGCTACCCCTAAATAGTGAATTATTCTCCAATGTAGACATCCAGGAACTTTTTTACTTGGGAAAAAAAAGACTGTGCAGTTTCTAACATGCATGTTCACTTAAGGCATTTCTGTGGGTAGGTGACAGTAGGTGATGTGGTGCTATTAATCCCACTTTACAAACCAGGAGAGGAAACTCCCAGGTCCCAAAGACTGCAGTGAATGGTCAAGTCATTTACCACTGAGTCATAGCCAGACCGTCCCTGTCTAGTGAATGAAGCCAAGTGGCTTCCTGGTTTGTGCACATTGACTTGTATGTACTCTACCAGTGTCCAAAGGGACCAGTACCAGTATCTTGGCCTGAACATGAAGAAATATCAGAAAAGAGGCAGACTTTAGAGACCATAATCCAATGCCCTCATTACACAAAGAGCAAAAAAGACTCAGGTTAAGGAATTTGCCCCAAGGTCACCAAAACTAGGTTAGGGCAGGGCTGAGACCAAGGTCCAGTGATTGTCTGTCCCTGGCTCCTTTGCTCTTTTGGTGCCTATCAGTCGTTAAAAATCAGGCTTTCTTTTCCTTATAGCTGGCATCACCTTGTGAATTGTTATCAGTTGACCCTCTGCCTAAGAAATGAAACCACTTGCCTTCCTGCACGCCCTCTTGGGTCTCCTGTGATAGCACTAGGGCGTTTACTCTGAGAACCTTTGCTGGGTTTGGATGTGGGTGCTTGAATGGGCTTCCCTTGTGTCCTCAGGCGATGGCAACTGCCTCATGCACGCTGCTTCTCAGTACATGTGGGGTGTTCAGGACACCGACCTGGTCCTGAGGAAGGCGCTCTTCAGCACCCTCAAGGAGACGGACACGCGCAACTTTCAATTCCGCTGGCAGCTGGAGTCCCTTAAATCTCAGGAATTTGTGGAGACGGGGCTTTGCTACGACACCCGGGTAGGTTGCGGTCCTCTATTCAGCACTCACTGACAGCGCTCCATGGTCGGGGGTGGGATCGGAGGCCTCAGAAGCCTGTGATTGACTAGGTCACATGAGCTTGGCTAAGCAAAGCATCGCCAGTGGAAAACACCAGAAACCTTGTGTGGGGTGAACCAAGGCTGGTGCCTCTGCTGGGAGGCTGCAAGACAGCAGATCCCCAGTGGCCTGGGTCTTCATTTTAGCTTGATCCCTGATCATGGGCTTCCCTGGGGCGTTTTGGTTGTTTTCAGTTTGATTGTCTTTGGCTTGCTTCACGGAGCCAGCCAGTCAGATTCAGACCTCACCATTCTCAGTCACAGGTGTGGAATTTTTGTGTACATTTGGATGAGGGGCTTCGGTGTTGGGCCTCATCAGGGATTTTTTCGAAAGCAGGTGCCGTCCCTGCCAGCCTCCCCCACTTTTGATTTTGCCTTGTAGGGGGAAAATGTAAAGGAAGAAACCCAAAATGGGGAAAAAAGGGTGATCATTTGAATGATGATTTCCAGAAAGGGGAAAAGCAAGCTGAGTTATATCAATGAAGAGCCATACAGTGAGGTCAGAAAGTCAGAAAAACTTTTTACTGCAGAATACATTCAAGCATTTTCCCCCTCTTCCTTTAGAATTGGACTGATGAATGGGACAACCTCATTAAAATGGCATCCACGGACACACCAGGGGCCCGAAGTGGCCTTCAATATAATTCTCTGGAAGAAATCCACATATTTGTCCTTTGCAACATCCTCAGAAGGCCGATCATCATCATTTCAGGTGAGATGCCTGCCAGGCACTTATTTGTATATCAGTGCTTTTCAGTTTTCATGCTTTAGCTCTTGGGAAAAATCCCACGCCACCAAAGTTCCAGGCAATAGTATCTAAATGGAATTTGATGACTGTCACCAGAGGGCCTTATTTTTTCTTTTCTTTTTTCTCTTTCTTCGCTTCAACAGACAAAATGCTGAGAAGTTTGGAATCCGGATCCAATTTCGCTCCTTTGAAGGTGGGCGGGATTTACTTGCCCCTGCACTGGCCTGCCCAGGAGTGCTGCAGATACCCCATTGTTCTTGGCTATGACAGCCAGCACTTCGTACCTCTGGTGACCCTGAAGGACAGTGGAGCTGGTGAGAACACTGAGCATTCATTCACATCTGTGACTGCTGGTAGATAGCGGTGTACTCTGTTCCCAAGGGATGTCAGGGTTTGCTCCTTTTCACCTTCTTCACCAGTCACATTGAAGTGTATTATTTATTTAAAGATAGTATTCTGTTATCTGCTTGGTTGGCAACAGTAATGCAATAGCAGTAATCATGAGACCCCCTTACCTTTTGTGTATGGCTTCAGAATGACTGTGAGCATCTTAACGGCTAAAAGTTAAGATATACGTATCTATCTTAACTACTACCATTTCTATTAATAAGTGACCAACTAAGGGACACAGATCCCTTAACACAGTGGATGGAGCAGGTAAAATATCTTATTAGGTTAGCTGTTAGTATTGCACTAATGTGCAGTAGTTACTTTATAAGTGCTTTAGGTATATTACTTTATTTCATTTCATCCTCACGGCATCTCTATAGGCTGTAAGCATCGGTAGCCTTCTTTTCTAGAGGAGGCATCTGAAGTTCAGAGAGGGTAAATCACTTTCCTAACATCACGGACTTGTTAGGGACAGATTCAGGATTCAGAGTCAGGTCAGTCTGATTCTGAAGTGTGGGAATTTAACCAAGAAGATTGCTGCCTTCAGACTGCTCTGTGAACTTCCTGCAAACAATACATTTCATATTCGAGTTTAGCAGAGTTTGTTCCCCCACTTGAGTTTGCGGCTAGATAATAGTTTTCCACTCTCTAATTGTATCCTTTCTGCCTTTTTAGACGTTAATCATCACATGTCTAGCCTCACACATCATCTCATTCAGTGGATGTATATCTTACTTACCTGTTCTTTTTTTCCTCAGAAATCCGAGCTGTTCCACTTGTTAACAAAGAGCGAGGAAAATTTGAAGACTTAAAAGTTCACTTTTTGACAGATCCTGAAAATGAGATGAAGGAGAAGCTCTTGAAAGAGTACTTGATAGTGATGGAAATCCCAGTCCAAGGCTGGGACCATGGCACCACCCACTTGATTAATGCTGCAAAGTAAGCACTTTGTTTTCACTTCTCTCCTTTGCCATCTTGAACTGTTTTTAATTCAACCACATAAGCTGCTGTCACCCAAAGCTCAACAATAAAGTTATTGCTTCCAGTTTCCTTCAGCGTGAAGCAAGCTCAGGGGCTTGTCAGAGCCGAAGAGGCATTAGTAACTTTGGTTTCAAATGAGTATTTTACCCATCATGATGTTGCAACGTATCTGAATGCTGAGAGTCAGAATTAGGGCTTTTACCAGTTTGTTTACATCCAGGATAGTTGTTTTTCTTCATGGCTCTAGTCCTAGACTAGCAAGTGAAAGTTCTTAGAAATAAAAGCCTTTTTTTTTTTCCTTAGCTTCTTGGTAAGGACAGGCATAGCAGTCAGACTGAGTTGAATGTGTTTATGTAGCAGCCACGTGATTTCACCACAAGGAAAGGGGAGGAGATACCCAGAGTGCATGTTGTACAGGTAGCCAGGTTCTAAAGGAGATGCCTATTTCTTAGAACTTGAAATGCACAAGAGGTGACCTCGAAAGAGGTAAGAGAGTTAGTTTTCCAAAATGGAGAGTAACAAATTACAGAGTCAATAAAGAACACCTAGATGTGTTGTCTGCCTCTTAGTTATGCTCATGGCTCACGGCCGTTAACTTAACAGACACCAGGCACCAGTTTAAAAATACAGAACTCAGAGTTCCAAAGTAGTTTGTACCATGAAGTAGACGAGTGCCAAAAGGACCCCCTGAGTAACCTTTTACTAGAAATTTGGTCTCTGAGAAGTTAGAAAGTAAAAGTGACTTATTAAAAGGGGAATCAAGCCATTAACATAGAGGCAGCCTTTTCTTTCTTTCTTTTTAAAAAAGATCTTATTCGTTATTTTCAGAGAGAAGGGCAGGGAGGGAAGCAGAGAGGGAGAGAAACATCAATGTATGGTGGTGTTTGACCTACCTCCAGCTACAGACCTGGCTGGAGACCTGGCTGGAGACCTGGTTGGAGACCTGGTTATGTGCCCTGACTGGGAATGAAACCAGTCACCTTTGGGTTTGCAGGCCAGCACCTTATCCACTGGCCAGGGTGGCAGCCTTTTCTTTAGAGTTATCCATAATTCTGTGAGAACCATGATTCTTGAAAGCATGAAGTGCCCGACTGGGTAATGCTGGAAGTGCAGGCGCCTCATGATAGGCGTCCATCTCAATGACTAGCCCCAGAACCCACATTCTGGAAGTTTGTTCTCATGAGCTAGTGATGTATAATTGTGTGCGTCTGTGTGTGTGTGTGTTTGTGTGTTTGAAGTCTCATATGTTTTCTTCTGGCCTTTAGGTTGGATGAAGCTAACTTACCAAAGGAAATAAACCTGGTCGATGATTATTTTGAACTTGTTCAGCACGAGTATAAGAAGTGGCAGGAGAACAATGAACAGGGGAGAAGAGAGCTGCACGCACCGCACCCTTTGGATCCCTCTGTCCCCCAGCTGTCTCTCATGGAGATAAAATGCGAAACACCCAACTGTCCTTTCTTCATGTCCGTGAACACCCAGCCTCTATGCCATGAATGTGCAGAGAGGCGGCAAAAGACCCAGAACAAATCCCCGAAGCTGAACTCCAAGCCAGGCCCTAACGTGGTGCTTGGAGCCTTGCAGGGTGAGGCCTATGAGCCCGCCTGGAACCCCCAGGAGCCAGCCGGGGGGCCTCATTCGGCCCCTCCAACAGCGCCCAGCCTTTTCCTGTTCAGCGAGACCACCGCGATGAAATGCAGGACCCCCGGCTGCCCTTTCACGCTGAACGTGCAACACAACGGATTCTGTGAGCGGTGCCACAATGCCCGGCAACTTAATGCGGGCCACACCTCGGACACCACGAGGCATTTAGATCCTGGTAAATGCCAAGCCTGCCTCCAGGACGTCACCAGGACATTTAATGGGATCTGCAGCACTTGCTTCAAAAGGACTACGGCAGAGCCCTCCTCAAACCTCAGCTCCAGCGTCCCTCCTTCCTTTCATCAGAGGTCCAAGTCAGACCCAGCACAGCTCATCCAGAGTCTCTCCCCGCATTCTTGCCACAGAGCTGGGAGTGAGGCCCCTTCTGGCTGCCTCTCTCAGGCCACTCGGACTCCAGGGGACAGGACGGGGATCAGCAAGTGCCGGAAAGCTGGCTGCATGTATTTTGGGACTCCCGAAAACCAGGGCTTTTGCACCCTGTGTTTCATCGAGTACCGAGAAAATAAACGTAAGTGAAATGATGGATTTCTTAACCCCTGTTCTGAAGCCCCTGCCTGGACGGGGTTCGTTCTGGAACTTTTAAGAAAGGAGCCCCTCTGGGCAGTGGTGTCAAATGTCACACAGAGGGACAGTCACACTGGTCCTGCCAGCCACACATGGAAGGAAGCCAGAGGCACAGAATACTATGTTCCAAATGTGCCCTGCAGATAAGAGTTCACAGAATTTGTTTCCGTAGGTTATTTGGTATATTATGTTTACAAGGTTGAGCTTAAACCAGACTTTTTTTTGAAGCTGGCACAATAGAGAAAATTCAAAATTGGAAGAGTAGTACCTGGAGAGAGGAAAGTCTCTATTGATATTGTAAAAAAGAAAAACATTTAGAAATCTAATTTGAAAACATGAGCAGTTAACGTGTCCCTGGGCTGTTACTGTGACTGACCAGTGTGGCACATTCAAAAGGAAGAGATTTGTAAAGTCAGAGATGTTTCCATGATAGAATTAGGATTTTTTTTTTTTTTTGATGAATTTATAAAAGGCAGCATGTTCTTGGAGATCTATTAAAGACTGGCCCAGTTTGTATTTTGAACCTGTTTATTTCTCTCAAGTTGTTGTTGCTCTCTGCTTGGTACCATGGGCGGTACTGATTAGTGTCACCTCTCTCCCAGATGTGGTTACTGCGCCAGTCAAAGCAGGTCCCGCTGCCTCCAGATTCCAGAATGCAGTTCCCTGCCTGGGCAGAGAATGTGGCACCCTCGGCAGCACTGTGTTTGAAGGATACTGTCAGAAGTGTTTCATCGAAGCTCAAAATCAGAGATTTCACGAAGCCAAAAGGACTGAAGAGCAACTGGTGAGACATTTTTGAGGTTCTCTCCCCCTCTCCTGGGGCCAGTCCTCCTTGCTGGAGCAGCTACCGTTAATTTACGTCACCCAAGTATACCTCAGAATTCATTTTAGAAAGCGAGTCAAGTTAGCCATAGGGTGCAACTCTTAATGCCTCCTGAGGCTCGGGACCTCTTGGTGTTACAGTAGAGGCACAGATATCATGTAGTCAGCAGACTTTCTTTTAAAAGATCCTTTGCCTAGAGGAGACAGGCTGAGGAGGTGGAGCTTCTAGGTGTCCCCGCTCGAGGGCATGGAAGAAATACAAACTTGAGTAACTGATCGATGCCTCTCCTGCTGTTGGCAGTTTGGTAGGAATCTGTCTAACTAAATAATGGCAGCCTATGCATCTAAATAGACTGGAGCTGGCCAGTATGTGCAGGGCTCGGGGCTAGGATGGGGGTTCCATTGGCATCCCTAGGGCCGGGTTTGCTGTGGTGGCATCAGGAGGAAATTGCTTGGAGGGCTCCTGTTCATACACAGCATGTGGAAGTCGGTTCCCCTGGTCAGACAGATACTCTTCCCCACTCAGAACTCCTTGTAGCGTCTACACCGTCCTCAGATCGTACGTGCTTTCCCTGAACGACATGAAGCATAGTTCTGTCTGCTCTTCCCCACAGAGAATGAACCAGCTCAGAGACGCGCCCCGAACCTCGCAGACTGCCTCCAGGCCCAAGTGCGCCCGGGCCTCCTGCAAGAACATCCTGGCCTGTCGCAGCGAGGAGCTCTGCATGGAGTGCCAGCACCTAGGCCAGCGGGTGGCCGCTTCGGCCCACCGGGCTGATCCTGTTCCCGAAGAGCCTCCCAAGCAGCGCTGCCGGGCCCCCGCCTGCGATCACTTCGGCAATGCCAAGTGCAACGGCTACTGTAACGAGTGCTTCCAGTTCAAGCAGATGTACGGCTAACCCGAGATAGGTGAGCCAGCCTCAGCCGGTAGCAAATGTGGTGCTATGCCCTGAACACTGGTGCCACTGGAGGGTCAGCCCCTGCGGCAGTGGACTCGAGGTTGTCTTGGAGACGGAGAGGAAGGATATGTTCTTGGCCGTGGCCTTGAATCTGATGACCGGAGAACATTCCCAAGTGGCCTTGGAGCAGAGCTCGGGACTGGCAGCAGACGGTCTCCGATTCAGCCTGGGGCCCCGCCTCCTCCTACAAGCAGAAGGCCAGGAGCTTCGTGGAATTGGCATGTGTGCAGGACTGCTTCATCCTCTTTCAGGAAAAGGGGCAAGTCAGAGTCAGAGTCACTCCACCTGCCTCCGTGGGCATCACCCAGAGGCAGGAAGCTGAGTCCTTGTGGCCCAGGGGCCCTCTGTGAGAAGGTCAGGAAACTCAGGGAAAACAGACTGTTTTCAGAATGTCAACAGTTCCGTGGTTTTTCCTTACCTGCCTCATTCCCTCTCACGGGCTGTGAATCCGAGGCTGCTGAGACCTTCTTCATACTGTAAAGCAAATCAGCTGCTCTTTACAATGTAAAAATCAGAACATTTTAGGGGGAAGATGTGTGGCTCTTGGTTATCACTGTCTTCACATCCAAAGAGCTGACATGAACTGTGTGCATAAAAAATGTATCTGTGTATAGTATACCCTTGTATATGAGGGATTTTTTTTTTTTGTTTTTTTACTGTGTTGAAAACTGCCCTAGAGTAAGAAGACTGACCAACAATAACCTATTTTCTGGTTGTTGTTGCATGCCAGATATGTATATAGCTTTCATGAACTCAACCTTGGTAAAGGCGTTGTGTCCATGGAGATTATTTATTTTATTACAAACTTTAAGGTTATTTAAATGAAGTTGTTTCTTCTGCTCTGGGGAAAATTCTGTAGGGTCTTCTTAAGATAGCCTATTTGAGTAGGTCAAGCCAGGCAGGTGGTGGCCAGGGCGAAGGGGAAAGGGCCTGTCTGATGCACTTTGGTTGCTGGAAAATAAAAGAACTGCATCCATAGTAACTTTATTAAAATCATCCATGCCTCTTAATGAAACTTTGGCCAGAGCGACTTCCCAGCCTCAATACGTAATTGTCACTGGCTATCCTACCTCCTTAGAGAAGACTGGACAAGTAACTGAGCTGGGATTAGAGAAGGTCACAGGGGAAAATGTGGCCTCAAATGGTGGTTTTATTTGCTGTGTTAAATGCTGTGTCCTGGGGTGCAGGGCAGTGCTCATGTGTCCAGTGAAACCTTAGCTTTGGGACAGCAAATACCTATAACCATGAGCATGAGGAAATTTCTTTCTCTCCTTGGCCTGCAGTTTCTTTGTGTGCTTTGTGTCACTTTCTTACTTCTTCTAGAAAAAAAGGAGGGGCGTATGTTGTTTGAAGAGGTAAAGGCTGCCATGTTTTTGATCTAGACTTATGACAGGAAAATATGGCAGTCTGTCACTCTCCATACACATTTTCTTCTATTTCCTTTAAGATTGATATTTTAATATTTCATGTATAAATATTCTCGTCCTTAATGTGAAGAAATGGTATTATTTATACTTCTTATAGAAAACATTTGAAATTTGCACATTTAGTCATCCTAGTAGACTTCTGTTTACTCTGTTGGGATTATTAAAATTTTCCTGAATAACTTAACTTTTTACAGAAACCAATATTAAAAAATAAATTATTTAAGAACAAATTTTGATGTTTTCTACTTATAAATGATGAAAGAAAAAGGCCTGAATGTTAAGACCACGCTTCCCAAAGCAACTTTATTATTCCCAGGTGTACTTGGGCGGCAGGGGCAGGGTTGGGGGGGTAATCTCTCACCCATGGGCAGTTGGAGGACTTTGCAATGGCTGTAACGGTGTGAGGGTAAGACATCTCCTTCAACATCTGCTTCAACAGGACACCAAGGCCCGGACAGGAGTACCTGTTCCCATAAGATGCTGGGGCCCTGTGCTTCCCCCCAAATTCCTTCCCCAAGCCTTAAGAACACACAGAAAGAGACAAAAAGGGAGAAAGGAGGAGCAGAGACAGGAAAGGAAGAGACATAGGAGGGGAGGAAGGAAGGCTGGTGTAGATTTCC
Source organism: Noctilio leporinus (assembly GCA_004026585.1). NCBI lineage: Eukaryota > Metazoa > Chordata > Mammalia > Chiroptera > Noctilionidae > Noctilio > Noctilio leporinus. The sequence goes on from PVIW01001711.1 coordinate 179,404, forward strand.
TGAGTCAGACCTTAGCAGAGGTAACAGAGGGCCGGATGGCCATGAGGACAGGCAGCGTCCATGTCCTGGAAGATTACAAAGTGGCACATTCTTCTAACCAAGACAAATGTACCCACAGAGGATGGATTCAGGAGGACCAGAAAGCTCCTGGACTATTTATTTGTTTATTTACTTATTTATTCAAAGTTCTCCAGGAGATTTTGATCATTAGCCACACTTTAGAACCACACTTCTAAAACATTATAATATTTTTTTAATTTATGGGAAATTTTTTTATACAAGAAAGTCCAGTATCATGAACCCCCATATAGCCATCATCCAGCTTCAACAATTACCAACATTTTGCCAAATTTGACTCATTTCTCACCTCCTCTTTTTTTTTTCCTGGATTATTTCAAAGCAAACCCCAGATGTGTCCTCACATGTACAAATACATCTGTGTGGATCTCTTAATTGCAGAGTATGTTCTTTTTTTATCTAACTGCCATTATTACACCTAGCAAAATGGTTTTTGATGTCATTCAATATGAAGGGTGTATTCTCATTTCTCAAATTGTTCACTTGATAAAATGTCCTGTTGCTTTGGTTGCTACCATTTCTTAAGGTTCTTTTATTCTATAATATTCTCTTTTCATTTTTCATAATATTAATTTGTTAGGACAACTAGGCCATCTGTTCCATAGAATAGCTCACATTCTGGACTTGATTGTTTGCTTACTTATGGTGTCATTTAACTTTTCTAAACTTCTTACTAGATGCTGGTTCAATTAGGCAAATATTATTTGCAGGTGGTACTGTGTGCTCCCTCATATCCCACCCTGTAGGAGCTGCATGGAGATATACTCTGAAGGATCACACAACCTCAAATGGGCCTCTTTTTCTCCATTCTGCCTTCCATCTGTCCCCCGAGCATTAAAAATTACAGTTCTTCAGTCAGCATGATGGACATTAAGCATTTGACCATAAGTCATCGTGATTTCTAAAATAGGAAGTGACTTAAAATTAGCAAATTTTCTCTGACTCAGAAGAATGGCTTCTAGACAGGGAACTAGGGCAGGTTTGGAGCCAGTTAGACTTCTGGGGATTGTGGACCCTGTGAAGCACATGCACAATATCATGTTGGGGTATGTACATCATTTTTATGAAGTGGAGTCACTCAAGGGCTTCCTTCAGAGTCTCAAAGAAATGGATGACTTTCCAAAAAGGGAAGAACCTGGACATATGAGGACTGGAAAATAAGACTTGGAAAGAACTGGCTTTGCTTTCAAAACGGGAATGCCACCTGCATACCGCACACAGGTGAAAAAAAGGTCAATATCATCCAAAATTTAACTCATGATATTTTCATGCCCACCCTCTTCTTTCCATGCTCAGGGAAGGGTATTATCATTGTCCTATCCAACTAGATATTTACCCCCTTCTACCATATCCATGATATGTATCTGCAAAATGTCTCTCAAACACATTCCTTCCCATCTCTCCTTTTGCTCCTTACTTGGCTTCCTTCTGTCTTTTCCAGCCTTCCCTTTCTAGCCTTTCTTCCTCTCTACCTTTACTAGTTACCTATGCCTGCTTATCATAGACCTTGTTTCTCCTCCAAAGCTTCTCTAGAACTTCCTAATGGCTTTTTCTGCTCCCAAAGCTTGATGCATGCGGCCAGGAGATGTGGGAAGAAAACAGGAACTTCTGAGTTCATTTAGCTAATATTTGACTTATAAATTACCACTGGCATCCTCCCTTGGTGCGCATTAGGGCGGTCACTGTCACCTGAGGAATCCTGAAGTCACCGTGCTCAGAGGAGGGCAGCTCACTGAGGCTGCCCACCCACTTCCTGCACACAGGCGCACATTACCTTTGACTTATCCCTTGTTATGTCATTTTATTGTCAACACCGATGTAGCTGTGCCGCCTATTAAACTCTCTTATCTGGACACTTGGAAACCAAATGTTCTCGTGTGCTTAAAAGTGATCCAGAGAGTTTCAAGGCGTTTTGAACCCATTTATTGAAACTAATGACATATCTACACCTTCCCAACTAATCAACATTCAAAAGATTAGTATTTACCAGCTGGGTTTCAACAAAAATCTTTGCGTGCTTGATAGCTGGTGATGAAATGTCATTAATCATGCATAAGGAGGTACCATAGTTTTTTCTTTCTATTCATTTATGCCCTTCTATCTTCTGTAGGTATCTTTTTTCTGCTGTCTTTAACGTCAAGGATCACAATAAACTTAACATCAGGCTTTGAAATGGCTTCATCACAAAGTAATAGATGATATAATATATTTAAGTAATAAAGCATGTTTATTAATTTTATTATTTTTATTGAGAACCGCACAATGATTTTTGACCATTAATAAAAATATTTTAAAATGTTTATCTTTTTTCAGTGTCTTACACTTTGCAATTTAAAAAAATATTTCATATAGTCATACACTATAATTGATTTAAAAGAATGCAAGCTCAAAAATGTTTTTTAAAGGTGGTATGGGATCAAAAGCCTTTGGAGTCCAATTTCCAACATGTTATGAAATGCTGTTGACAATGCAGATTAACTTAAGTCTTTATTCATGTCCTCCTCTGCTATATCATCTCTATTTCACAATCTTCTAGATGCTCTTCTAAACTCTTCTGCACCCTCTAGAATAGGGCACCTTCTGGGAAACCCAGAGAACTTTTCTTTATATGTGTTATATCTATTGGGTTGGCCAAAAAGTTCACTTGGTTTTTCCCTTAAGATGATTCTAGTAGTGCTTAGCTGCCTTTTAACTTAATTTGAAGCAGTTTTGTTAGATTGTATTATGACAGCTGTCCTCTCAGAGTGTATTTTTTTTTAATTATCAACATTGGTGAATTTTTGTGTAGCTATTTTAATATTGAAGATGGAAGAAAATACACAACATTTTTTGGCATATTATGCTTTATTTCAAGAAAGGCCAAACTGCAACTGAAATGCAAAAAAAGATTTGTACAGTGTATGGAGAAGGTGCTATGACAGTGCAAACATGTCAAAAGTGGTTTGCAAAGCTTTGTGCTGGAGATTTCTCCTTAGACGATGCTCCATGGTCAGATAGACCTGTTGAAAGTGATAGCGATCAAATCAAGGTTATACCACACAGAAGATAGATAGCTGACATGCTCAAAATATCCGAATCAGTAAGTTATTAGTGGATGTGAAAAATGTCTTTTATCTTACAGAAAAAAAAAAAAACCCAAAACCATAAGGACTTTTTGGCCAGCCCAATATTTGTATTTAACATTTTAGAAATTAAAACAAAACAAAAAAAATAGCAAAGCACAGAATACACAAATAAACACTCCATTAGCTTTCAGAACAATGGCATCATTCTATGTCACAGAGCCTCTGGAAAACTCCAGTGGACACACAGGAGAGACCCAGAGCAAGAAAGGCAAATAATATGTGAGTGTTGTCATGAATATATTCTTTGACCTCATGGAGTCCCTGACAGAGTCTGAAGGACCCCTAGACACCTCCAGACCACACTTAAAAGAACCTCTACTCTTAAAACACTGACTCTAACCTAGAGTTGCATCACACATCAGTAACTAACAGTGCAGAATGCTTTGGGCCGCCGGCCAGGATTTCACCTTGTATCACAGGTTGGCCTTGCTCGCACCAAGTCCTGGCTGAGATCTCTACGATGACCTCAATGCTTTTTCAACTGTGTCCCTACCAGGATAACATTTTTTTTTTTTTTTTTTTTTGAGCATGTACTCCCATTATATGTATGGTTATTTCTTTACAAATTATATACGTATATTACCATATCAGTGTATTCTGTGCTTTGGACAACATGCAAAACATTAAGAGATAAAAACTAAATTAAAGAAATTCTACCATTTTTCTGCTGCACCCCAGTGGGTCCTCTGCACACATCATTTCGGAGACGTTTGCTGGAGAATAGTCTGCAAATGCCTTTACCTTTTCTCCTTTTCTCAGGAAGTCTTCCTGATGCCCCTCTGCCTTCTACCCTCCTCCACGTCTCCACCCCCCCTACCCCCCAATCTGGCAGACTTCCTGTCTCCTGCTCCTGCTCCTGCATTCTTCCAGATAACAGAGAAAGAACTTGATACTTTGTAAAAGAAATAATTACAGGTTCAAACCCTGACCTCATTGCCTGCTAGTCATTCAGACTTGAGCAAGTTGCCTCATGTCTCTGCGTCTCAGGTTCCTCATCTGTAAAATGCTCATTACACGTTTTTAAAAATACATTGGGGAACTTCTCCGGTCTCCTCTTTCCTATCAATAACCAAGTTCATGGTTCTCAGCCATGAGGACATAGAGAGTCATCCAGACAGCTTTTAAACCAAGCCAATGTCCAGAAATTTCCACACTTAGTGGCCTAGGGTGGTGCTCTCACGTACTGGATTTTTTTTTTTAAAACATCAAGTGAATTGAATATGCATCCAGGGTTTGGAATCACTAGAAGCCAAAAGAGTACTGTTTTCACTGAAGCAATGAAGAGAAAGGGAACGCACTTACAGCACACACCTAGGGCACCTGAAGAGGGCAGGTGCCTTCTGCAGGTGACCAGCTTGTCATCTGCACTCCCACGAAATAACTGTTACTATCATGGCAACTCTTCATCGGCCTAAAAGTGGCATAAAAGCTCCATCTTCCAGAGGCAATATCGTATTGACCAAGATCAGAGATACTGATCATTTACATGAGAATAAGTACCTACCAGAGAAGTACAAACCCATGCACTCTTTGGTCAGGGCACTATCCTTTTCAGAGGCTTTACTTCCCAAATAGCTCTATTATCAGGATACCTGGTGAGCCGAGAGTCAGATTGTTAAGAGCTACTCTAGCTTTGTGTGATGGATATGTTTTCCTGCATATTGGAATAGACCCATCTCCAGGTTTCAACAATCACGTCTTCGTTCTTTGCAGGCCAGGCGTCCTCTGTGATGCTGCCCCCTGCATGGGGTGCTTGGATGGACCATGCCTGCCTTTGAGACCTTGCTTGGTTTTTGTGTCACCATCCCTACCTTCTGATTGGCCCACTCTCCTCTAATCCTGCCGACACCCCCAATTAGGTCACAGTTTGTCTCTTCTGGTGACTTGATGCATTCCTAAGCTGGTTTATTATTTAACTCCCCGAGGAAAAACCCTATTTCTAACCTACAACCCTGTCAAGTTACTACCTGAAAATCTTGAGATCAAAGGTGGTCATTTGGGAACTCTATAGTTTGTTAAGAGATTTGATATAATATTTTCAAATATTCCTATAATAGTATGTTAAAAATGACATCCAAGGGTCAGTCTACACACAAATCAAAATTAGGGAAGACATTATTTATTGCATGAGGAACCATAGAAAGCACAAGCATGAAGCATGAATTTCTTAATATTAAGAGACTTGAAACCCTGAAAAGTCTAAGGAAAGAAGTGGAATAAATTCTCTGTCACTGTAAGAGAGAAACATTGATAGGTTGCCTCTAGAATACATCCTGACTGGGGAATGAACCCGCAGCTGAGCCTCTTTGGTCAGGCATCCCCACCCATACTTTAAAACACTATTCATCTATTTGTCTGGGCATTTTAACATCTTTCAGTCCTATGAGTCCGTAAAACTCTGCTCAGGTTTTAGGGACTTGACTTCATGCAAGTCCTTGTTCCTGAAATCCTCCAAGTCAAATGTGCCCTCACATCCCCTCCCACCGGCAATTTTATGAAGGTGAAATCAATGAGCCTGTTGGTTGAATATCGTACTAGTTTCAGGAGTATAAAATGCTCCTCTGTGAATTCCAGTTTTATAGTTAGATTTTCCAGTAGAACATTGAGTCAGAAAATAGGAAGTAGCTAGCACTTCACACTTTATGTGGTAATCTTTAGAAAACTTACTTAAACTAAAATTGACTTAAAATTAAGTTCAGAAAATCTAAAATGACTCAATAGAAGCTTAATGGTGATTTTATGCTTTCTTGAGAATTTAAAGACTTCTTCCAGGTTTGTGGTTTTAAAGCAGACACTTATAAGTTAAAGTAATTGTCACATTACTAGCTACCTTTCCTCAGCTTTCAAAGTATTACGTTTTCTAACTCATGTCTGAAGTTTTTGATTTAAAACACTGTATTCAAAATGGAGAATATTTTCAAAATAGGAGATTGACTTTTTTCAAGTTATTGTTGTTGCATTACAATTGTTTCATCCCCCCCCCCCATTACTCTCCCCTGACCCATCCACCCCATCCCCTCCCCCACAGTCAACCCCCCTCCTTGTCCATGTCCATGGGTCATTCATACTAGCTCCTTAAGTAAACCCTTCCTCTTCATCCCTCATCTTCCCCTCCCCCCTCATCTTCCCCTCCCCCATATGATCTCACCCAATACAGGAAACCGATGAACAAAACAAACAGAAGAGCAGAATGGAACCAGAGGTATGGAAACAAGAAGCAGAAGGACGGTGACCAGAGGGATGACTTTTTTTTTTTTTAACCTGAGACCTGCCAATAACCACGGACACACTGAAGGGAAAACATACAAACTACTACTGGTGAAAAAAAAAAATTAATTAAATTTTAAAAAACCATTTAATGAATAGACATTTAAAAGAAATGTCTTTTTTTTTTTTTTTTTTTTTAAATAGACATTTTTAAAAAGGTTTCAATGAGTGGAATGGAAATTGTTGACACAGAGACTTCTGGGCCAGCAAAAGGATCCACCCGGTTACTTTGTGTGTCTGTAGACAAAGTACCACAATGAATGTAAGTAACCACAGAATTTAGAAACATATTATTTAAACTGACTTTATGATTCTTTTTTATTGTCTATGAAGAATTTTGTATTTTTTTGAGGAGAACAACTTGTCTGAGTAAATATACTAATGTCTCTTCCATTCCCTCAATATATTAAAGGTCATATCTGAGTGTCAGAAAATGTGCTAACAGATGACATAATAATATAGTAGGCATATGTTCCAAAACATCTGGTAAATAGAGAGCTATACTATATTATTTAATACAAATTACAGTTAAATAAAATGAGCCAGAATTTTTTAATAAAAATATTTTTTCATTCAAAATAAAAGAAGAGAGCCCTGGCTGGTGGCACCGTAGATAAGGCACCAACTTTCGAACCCAAAGGTTGCTGCTTCGATTCCCCAGCCAGGGCACATAATCAGGTTGCAGGCCAGGTCTCCAGCAAGATCCATAGCTAGAGGCAGGTGAAAGGCAACCAGACATTGATGTTTCTCTCCCTCTCTGCCTATCCCCCTTCCCCTCTCTCTGAAAAATAATAAATAAAAATCTTTAACAATAAAATTAAAAAAAACAAAAATGATCACTTTGCTTTAATAATAAATGAATAAATAAAATAAGAGAAGAATGATTACAGCCTATGCCTTTAGAATCTTTTAGCTCTACTAGGCTCCCATGCCGCTCAACCACGTTGCTTCTCCCTGGAGTACCACACCAGCTTGCTAACTGATCTATGCTATGCTAACATAACTATGACCATGGCAGCCCATCCTCTACATTGCAGCCAGTGGGATCTTTTAAAATGTCCATCTAATTATCACACACATACACACACACACACACACACACACACACACACACAAAACTTGGACCCCATGGAAAACCCTAGACTTGGAGGATTTCAGAGGCAAGGACTTGAGTAAAGTTTGGGGTCCCTGAACTTTGAGCAGAATTTCACTGGACCATAGTGTTGGTTGTTAATGGCCCACCATAGACTTTCAGCTAAATCCCGAAGGCCCTGTGGGATGTGGGTTTCTGTGCACACCCACATAGAATCCAGGCATGCTATCAGCCCACAGCCCCTAGACTGTCTCTGCCATTGCCACTGCCCGCACTACCCTTATTTTTTAGCTAACTCCATCAGGACTCGACTCAGACCCTTAATCCGAGAAATACCTGTTTCACACTCTCCAGCCTGAGCCACTTTTTCTCGGTGTTCCCATTAAACTCTGTGCACTTTTTGTCATTATTTTGTGATTATTGGTTACCTGGTTTATTACCAATGTAAATTTCTTAGAGAAACTCCTTTTCTATGTCCCAAACACTCAACCTAACATCTGACACAATTTGAGCTCTCTCTGGAAGCAAACATTGAGACAGTGCTTGAGATCTAATACATCTATTAGGGATCAGAATTTCATGTTTTCCCCAGGATCAGCCCCTTCTACCCCCATCCATGAACCATAAATAAATAAGCGAATAAATAAGTAAATATCAAATAATGAGGTCTGTTTGGGAAAAGCCCAGATACATATTTATATAGTAAATCCAAAAGCCAGTAATGGTCATTTACTATCCTTATCAAGTATTCTGTACTGGCAGCATAGCAGATTTGCCAGTATCACCCAAACCCATGAGAAATGCATTGTATTGGAACATCACTAGATGAAGGAATTTTTTAGCTCCATCATAAGCTTTGGGACTACCTTCACATATGCATCACTGAACGAAACATTTTGTTTTTGTGGCTCATGATTGTATATTTCTATACTCTGAAATAGCCAAATCAGCTTGGATCTGCTATACAGAACTTGATAGATGTGTGCCTGGTAAAAACCATATTCTCACATGGATGCTGGCCATATATACAAGAAATCAGGAGAAATTTAAGGGATGTTTCTCGAGTCCTTCACACCCACTGGTTTTTACCCTACTAACTATAACAGTACTTGATATTTATACCTGTTGAGTAATTATTTGGGGTTCATGTGTTGTCTTGGGAGGCCTAATACGTTAATCTTTCATGCTGGAAAGTTAGCTGCCTCCTGAGATGAATTGAAGGTCAATTCAAAGAGGAGATTAGTCATCTCCAGCCCCCATCAAGTGGAAAGAACACTGAAAGAAGAGACAAAAAGTCTGAGTTCAAGTCCTAAAGAGGCCATTTATTAACTATATAAACATAACTAAATCATTTGACTTTTGAAAGCCAGCTTCCTCGTTGGTGAAACAGAAATTGAGCTAGATTTGACTTTTGAAAGCCAGCTTCCTCGTTGGTGAAACAGAAATTGAGCTAGCCTCCCCTCCTACTTCACAGGGTAATTTTAAGATTTAAAACTAGAATGGGAAAATACATATGAAGACATTTGGCAAACTAGAAATGTTGTGAAGGTCAGAACCCAAGAAAGCTGACCTGAAAAGTCTGCTAAGACCTTGGCAAGGCCAACACGAGGATGAGGAAGGAAGCCTGAACTGATGAGGGATAGGCTGGGCATTGAAATGGGTCCTAAGATGAGTAGCCAGATTTTCAAGAGTCCAAATGGATATAGTAAACTTGGTATGGTATCCATGTCTAAGAGGTCAAATTTGGGGTACAGAGGGACTGTCCAGAAGACAGAGTTTTCGGAATCAGGCACTTGGCAGAGTTGACTGGGGTCTGTCACTTTTGCAACAGGATCTCAGCAGCAGATCAAAGTGCAGACAGTTGCATTCACCACATAGTAGCCTGGCATAAAATAGGCAATCGATATATTTTTGTTGACTTAACCAACTGACTAACAAAATAAATGGATAAACATCTGGCAATTGGACAGCATGTTATCAAGTCCCCAGAAAAGCCAAGTACAGTTCATGACCTGACTCCAGGCCCTTATGGAGCATTTTGGTGATAATCAGGACAAGCTGTCCCATGACATGGGCTGAGAAAGGTCAATGTAGTCCAGAAGAAAGGGAACGGATGGGTCTCAGGGGGCTGAAGATATTGGAGCGTACCCCAGGCTTGGCTGTAACACAAATTCAACGTGACACCTGTGAGTAAGATGGCACCTATGAGACACCTGATGTATTTCAAGACTTGACCAGGGCAGCTGGGTCAGGACTAGGATGGAGCTAAGAATGAACGTGGCAGGTGGCTGAAGCTTAACAGGAAGTGAAAATATACATTACTATATTGTACTAAGTTTTTAAACATTAACTACTAACCTAAAAATAAGTAAAACTTTTGCTTTGGTACCTAGAGGGAGTTTAATATGGATTCATTTTAATAGTTATCTTTAATATTTAGCTACTAAAATTCCTATTTTTGAAGCATGTTTAATTGCATGGGGGAAATGGTAGTGAAGTATTGAAAGAAGTAGGTAAAATAGTATATGCTGCTATGATCATAATTCTGTGTATGTGTGTATGTGTGTATCCATGGGTAAATTGAAAGACTGATGAAGAGGGAATTGAACATATTCTGCAGAAATTGATAATATGTTCTAAAAGGGAAGGTACCAAAATATACTTAGCAGTAAATTATCAGTACTTCCTAGATAGTAATTCTAGAAATCATTTTTATTTTATAATTTGGGGTATTTTAACAATTTCTGGTAATGGGTATATATATTTTTTGCAATCTTTAAAAAAAAAGTTTTTTCCCCTGACCAGTGTGGTTAGGCATCGTTACATAAAGTGAAAAGTCGCTGGTTCGATTCCTGGTCAGAGCACTTGCCTAGGCAGTGGGTTTGATCCCCAGGTGGGATGTATATAAAAGACAGCTGATGGATTTTTTGCTCTCACATCAATGTTTCTCTCCCTTCCCCTCTCTTTAAAAAATAATAAATAGAATCTTTTTTAAAAAGTTAGCACCTCATATTAGCCCCACAATTTATAAAGAAACAACATTCCACAGTCCATTTATGAATTCCGTACGACCCTGCTACCAAAACTGGACAAGAATAGAATGAGAAAGGGAAATAATAAGCCCATCCCCACCAACCAGTGTGAAACAGACTATTAGAAAACTGAATCTAACCACGTAAAGAAAGATAACATATCATGAACTGGCTGGATTTATCCTGGAAGAAAAATTGATAGTAGATAACACAGTTTAGTATTGGCACAGACATTTTCACTGGAATAAAATAAAGAGACCGATTACTTGGGTATAAAATAGTACATTCCCTTGATCACCAGTGAGGTTGAGTATCACTTCATATGACACATGAATGCATGGAAATCTGTTACATAATGCAGGTGACATAGCTGAGGAGTAAGGAAAGAAAGGAACCTTCTATAAATGTAGTTGGAAGCCAGATATAATTATGGACCAAACTGAAGCTGGAGTCCTAGCTCGCACCCCACACAAAAATCAGTTCTATTTTATATAGAGCAAGGATTTGTGTGTCTGAAGCAAAACTTTCGATCTCTAAGAAGAGAACAAGGGTGAATTATTTTTCTGATTTTGAGGATAGAAAGAATTTCCTTAAATGAGACCAAATATGATATCCAAAAGGAAAAGGTTAATACATTTGATAAACAATTAGTCACCTCCAGCTCTTCCTTCCAAAGCCCTAAATCCAAACTCTATCATGTTTTCAACAAAATAGAAGTACTTTGTTACTAAGGTACCTCCCTCATAGAAGGCACTGATGTTATAAATAACAGCAAAGTCCACTGGAATATCTACTTTCAGACTCAGCATTAAACCATAAGAATTATTCGTCCATCTAATTCAGTTTCAGGGAAGACTGTGGGAAAGAATCAAACGAATAAAGATTAAATCTCAGTTTCTTCTTCGAGTAAATGTTAACATTGTTAAGAAAAGTTTGAGGCTAAATTTTTTTAACGGTGGTAACATACTTGTAACTGGACAAAGGAGTCATTTTGAAGTGTTTTACACGTAGCTTCTGGGAACTGTATTTAATGTGAGGGATCACATTGATTTGTGATGTCAAATTCCAAGGCAAAGGTGTCCGAGAGGAGGTAAGAAGGTGAAATGACTTCTCGCTGCTACTCTGGCCGTGAAGACCAAAGAGCGCGTCCTCACAGGAGGGGAGCTGTCTGGGGTTCCTTGTTCCTTGGTGAGTGAGCAGCCTCTGGGCATTTTCTAAAATGTTCTATCATGAGCTGGAGGACAATAGTGAATTTCATAGTGAATAGTGAATTTCAAGTAGTCCCAGAGAGTCATGTTTTGGGGGTTCCCTCATTCTCTGCTTTGGTAGGCGATAATTACCCACCCCATCCCCCAGGTTAGGGAGGCCTGTGAGGTGTTAGAGTAAGGTATTGATTTTACTCTAGTGGTGTGGAAGAATTCATACCATTAGTGGGAAGCTCACCTACTGGAAACCTGCCTCCAGTGGATGTCATCCTGATAATGTCAGTGGAGAACTGAAAAACGAGAGTCAGTGCTACACCTCAGAGTCCTTAACCCCACTCCAGGTGACCAGGATTGCCTCTGGACTTGGATGTGGTTTTGGGTAAATATTCTGCGTTTTGAAAACCCAGTATGCAGACAAGGGGACTGAAAACTATTTATTATTAGACCCTTATCTTAGACATGTTAGGGCAGGAAGGTCAGCACAGTGCCCTGGAGTTCCCACCTGGTCTGTGGATTACTGCAGGGCCCTTCCCAAGGGGTTCAGGTGCGACAGATACCCCCGCAAAGCCGCAGTGGAAAAACTCTCACTGCTCTTCTCATGCTCCAGGGGCCAGGCTGCCTACAGCTGCTCATTCACACAGGCTTCTCCTTCCAGACACAGATGAGGCAGTTACAATGAAACTGTTGCATCACCTTGCTGCAGTCATGCATGATTAAATAGATATGCTGGAAAGAGAGGAAGGGGCAGAATACTGAAGGAGTGTCATTTATGGTAAAACATTTTTCCTCTGGTTTGTAGTAAAATTAATCATAGGTGGTGGTAATTACTACAACGTGTTTTTAGTATTGGTTTGATTTCTACATTTCTAGATAGTCTTTCCCATTCGGGATTTTTTTTTTTTCAAGGGCCCCAAAGAAATCTAAAATAAAGTTTTGACTGAGGGCGGGTGAAGGAAACATGGAGTATGATAGTCACTTTTGTTCCAGTGTTAATTTTCAAAAACTCCGATGTCTAATATTGAAAGCTACTCCAGAGCGTGCAGAGTTAAAGAACGCGCAGCCTACCCCTCTCCGGCTGCCCGGCTGAATCACACAGGAAAGTCTGCCTCACAGCCTTACTAATTCACTACTGTGATTTCTTTCTCTGGTGCGGAGAGGGACCTGGGGGAGGAGTGTGGTAAGTTGAGTGGGCAGCCAGGAAATGTGATATTTGTCTTGGTTCCTCGCGATTGGAGGAAATTCTCTCTTCTTTGGGTTCAGTTTTGGCTAATATACCTTTTTTTTTTTAAAAAAAGCAGTTTGACTTTTGTCAGTGGGAGCTACCCCAAATCTACTTCTCTAGAGCTGTAATACCAATTGCCTTTGATAAATTTTATCAAATGATGTCATCCAGATGGAGTGCCCACATAAAACCGTAACCCCGTGGGGGCTGGGTCCCTGCCTGCCTCTAAATCCTCCTGTAGTTGAAGGCAGCGTTTCTCAGCCAAATTTGCTCAGATCTGTCGCCTGGCAGTCGCCTATGTGAACACAACCTCCCTTTTCTCCTTTATCTTCTTTTGATGGAAGTGTACATGAATATGAATGATCTTCAATGCCCGCCATCTGAAGATCCATAATTCGTAGTAACTGAGCCTGATGTAATGGACAAAACGCAAGTGACATGTAATTGTCCCCTATCCAACGGGCTGTGAGAAAATGTAGATGCTATGCAGCAATTATTTGGAGTTATTTGGATAAAATGTATTCCTCAGATTTGGGAACAATATTATGAATAATGGAGCAATAATTTAATACAACCTTGGTATATTTGTTTCAAAAGATGAATTTGATTTTTTTAATTTCCGTTTATTTTAAAAGAATTTTTATTATCGTAGTATGATAGTTTAATAATAATAATACCACATGTATTGCATACTTATTATATGGTAGTTTATGAGGTGGGCTTAAAAAACAACTCACTTAACCCTAACAATTCATTATACGTTACCTATTATCCCCATTTGACAAATGAGAAAACTGAGTTTCAGAAATATCACGCAGCTAATTTTTAAAATATTGCTTAATAGCTCAAAAGTCCATGGCATACTGTCTATGAGAAATGTTTCTGCTGCTCAAACTAACTTTAATAAAGTTTTCTATCATTTTCAGTGTTTTAATTTTTAATCAAAAACCATAAATAAATATTAAAAAGTATATTTATAGCTTATGTATAAGGTCTAAAGAGTAGTAATTAAATGGGTACTGTGTACCCATCACTGAATTGAAGAAAATTAGATATTGGCAACACTTTTGAAGTCCCATGGACCCTACTCCAATCCCATTTTTCTTTGTAATTCCAGATATTTGCAATTTTAGTGTGGGGGAGTGAGCAATCTCACCAATTAGAAAGTTGGCTTCTTGAGAAAAGGACTATTTTTCTGGTTATGAGATTATGATTCTTCTTTTTTTTTTTTTTCCTAGTTTTATCACATATGTGTTTACCCCGAAACAATGTATTGCTTTATTTTGCTTGGGTTTGAACTTGATATAATTATTCTTCCGTGACTTGCTCTTTTCATTAACATTATCTATGAAGAGTCTACAGCGTGGTTCTTCATTTTCACTGCAACGCAGTATTCAGGTGTACAAATACATATACCACATTTATTTATCCATTCTCTTGTTTGTCTGCATCTGCATTGTTTCTGGTTTTTGCTGGTAAATAGAAGTAAATGAAGTTTCTTATCCAAGTCTCCTGGTATATGTGTGCTGAAATGTACCTTGGGTATACATTCATGCATCAGATTGACAGGTAGAAGGATGTGTGACTGTTCACTGTTACACAGGGATGCCAATCAGTTTTCAAAAACAATTTGAAAAACTTTACACTTTAATTTATGGTAGTATTTTAGATGTTCCATTGTTCGACATTCTCACCAACACTGATGTTGTAAAAGAGTTTTTGATTTTTGCTAGTCTTATAGGTTTGAAATTAATTGTATCTCATTTTGAATTTGGTATAAATTGCTGATTTCAAATAAGTTTGAAACTTTTTTCATATACTTATTAATCATTTTTATTTAGTCTTTTGTAATGAGTCTCCTTATATATTTTGTCCATTTTCTCATTGTTTTCTTATGTTCTGCTTGCTATATTGTTATCAATTTGTAGGTTGCCTTTATATACTCTTATTGCTATCTTTTTTGTTAGACATTTATGTTACAAATATCTTCTCCAGTTTTTTAGACTGGATTTTCACAGTCTTAATTTTAATGTTATTGAATTTAATTTGTCTGTTTATAAGCAAAAATATTATTTCAGAAATCTTTTCCTACAGATCGTATAAACATCCTGTATTTTATCGAAACATTTAAAGTTTTTGTTTTTCATATGTAATATCTCAGAAATGAATTTTGAGGTATGGTATAGAATAGTAAGAAATTTGGTTTTATGGTTTTCCATGAATTCAGAGGAGCCCCATAGCCTGAATTCAGACCTCCAAGGTTTGATAATTAAAATGTTATAATCTTCTCCATATATTCTGGCTCCTGTCCTGAAAAAGGTATTTCTAGGTACCTTATGTTTTTTGTTCATCACTTTTGTGATTACTAGTTTAAAATTTTTTGGTTACTTTCTTTAACTTGTTTACTGTTATATAAAATAAAATTGACTTTTATATTTAGATATGTGTTTTAACAAATTATCTATAGAGTCTTCTGGATTCTCTAACAATTATATCATCAAAAGTGTGATTTTTCGAGGGGTATGTGTGCATGCATATGTATGTACATGTGTATAAAGACATGAAAGACTAAAAGGTTATCCATTATTTTGTTATTTTACCACTTATGAACTAATTTCAATTTTGTCTATTAATTTCATTCTTTGTCCAAATGCATACATTTTCTATAGTATAAGGTTTGATTTGTTTTCTCATTTTTGACTAATATCTATTGGTTTCAGAAACTTAGAAAATAAGCATAACAAGAAAAATCAAAATATCCATTAATTGTGTCACACAATTTAATAAAATTCAACAATATATTTTTAATAACTTACTATATATCCAAATGCAGTTACTTATCCCCTGTTTTTAAGGATTTTGCTTGCTAGTGACTAACTACTATAATCTTTTTGATGTTATACTCATTGTCATTTATCTAATAATAAATACATAGTTTAACACGGATGAGTCCATATCATACATGCAGTTACGTAACCTGCTATTTTTCATAAACTATACGTGCAACCATTGTTTCATATTACTGAAAAATTTTCTGCATTATTTTTATTTCATTGTATGTGGCATTATATAAGTATATGCATTATATTTAATTATTTTATTTTGTTACATACAGGCTATGTTCAGTTTTTTTACTAACTATAAATAGTTACAACTTTCATTTCAAGATGATTTCCTCAGGAAAAACTTCTGGAAATAGAATATAAAATTCAAAGTTTTTGAAAAATGATATTGCCAAGTTGGCTTCCAGAGATTTTGATTTAATATGAACTTCTACCAACTGTGTGACTAATCCACTCTGTAATCTCTCTCTATCTGCTTGTCTCTCTCTCTCTCTCACTCACACACATGCACGCTCACACACACACACGCACACTCACACACACGCACACAATCACACACACACACACACACACACACATTCATGCAGGCCCCAGGACTCTAAACTTGAATCATTAAATGGAACAAAAAAAAAAACCTACTTCAAAGTTTCACTAAAACTACCTGGGAAAACTTTTTGCAAAATTACCCACCCTAGAAATTGTGCTTGCTCCCTCTGAGCTTAAAAAAAAAAATTTTAAAAAGTGGGTTTTTTTTCCATTCACTCTTCAACAAAAGAGAGCTTAAAACTTAATTTTTCTTTCTAAGGTAGAGAGAAGCTTTTAACTTTAATTTTATCACGTCTGATGGAATTCCTTCATGCATTTATTGCTTTGTTTCTAAATATAAGTATGACAAGCTCAGCACTGTCTGTGGTTACACAGGGATTTTTGGAAACAATTTTAGCTTTGGGCATACCCCTGAACGTGGGCAGCGCCTACGCCTTGTCATCTCTACCTCCTCGTACCCTTTTGGGAAGTCCTGATACCCTCAGGAGGAGATTTTTTTTTTTTCTGCTTTATTTTACTATTCTTAAACCAATGGGGGAGTTTCCTTATAGCTCCAGCCTAGTATAACTTACACAGTTTTAATAGCCAGTACTATCCTGAGAATGCATGTCCTAGAATATTCATATTCGCCTCTGGCTACACGTTAAAATCACTTAAAGTGTTTTTTAATATGCCCATATCTGAGTCCTGCTCAGAGCAGAAAACCTGCTCTGGTTTTCAGGTTTAATATTTCTGAGGTGTTAACCCAGTCACAGGTGTCAAATTTGGATTCTATCCTCCACCATTCTAGATCCATCAGAATTAGCCATCCAAAGTGGGGGGGAAAGCTAGAAAAGGGAAAGAAACTGAGCAGAAGAGAGAATACCCGCAAAGTAAGAGTGGGAGTCTCTATCGCAGTAAAACATTATTTTTCTTGGGGAAAAAAGAAAAAGAGGGTTAAATCCTATTGGTTAATGAAAATTAAATAGTGTTACGAATTCCATCATCTCATCCCCATGTTTGGTACAGCTTAGTAATCAGCTTAATCAATCATGAATAGCTTCAAGTTATGGTATAATTTAGTAGTTTATTACTTTTGATTTCTCTGCAAAGGAAGTGGGTAAAGAAGGAAGAGGAGAGGAGAGGAGAGCGGGAGAGAAAAAGGGAAGGGAGAGGATGATGCGACAAGTCTGAAGCGCACACATGAGGGAAAGGGGAGAACAGAAAGTACCCGCAGGTGAACAGCAGGGCAGTGGTGGAGAGGAGACACCCTGTGAGGGGTAGATGGGGATGTATAGCAAGCACTCCTGGAGTGAAAGATTGGTGGCAAAGAAGGAGGTCGAAGCAGAGGAAGATCGACAGAAAAGGAAGAGAAGGCGCGTGGAACGCCAATGTCTGGGGCTCACTTCAGACATAAAGATGAGCCAACATGTAGGGAAACTTCTCATTTGCTGGGATGCTTCTCCACTCACAGCACAAGGGGGTCTCCAAGGTAATTCAGCCTCTAGTTCTCAGACAAGACCGAGGTGAGTAAGGGAGATGGAGATGTTCTAAGTTTCCTCAGTGATCTGTTTATCTCACCCTTCAAGTGCATTCACAAGTTTACAATAAGCATTAGTTACTGATCTCCTTTTATACAACATCAGCATATATTTACGTGTTTTCCATATAACTTCTATCTACCTCTAGAGGTGAAAGAGAAGGTGTGTGTTTACGGAAGGAGTCAATATGAGAAAATCTTGCTTCTACAAACTGGCATCATCCTCAACCCTTCTATGTGAATTAAGAATATTTGTAATGGCATATATAGAAAAACCTATGTTTTCAGTTGCATTGTTTACAAGGAGTCTGAAGTAGACACTTCCAGAGTTCATTAGCTGGCTCATTAGCCATTATGCTCCCAAGCACATTTCAACATCTCAAACAGGAATTGGGGGCAAGGGAAACTCTCTGTCCTTTTAATCAGAAAGCAAAATATCTTTCCCAAAAGTCCCTCTGCAGATCTACTTAATGCCTTCTTCACCAGAAATGGGTCAAATGGCCACTCTCAGTTCCAAGGGAGTGTGGGAAGGAGACCCTGTGGTTATTCCTCCTCTACAATGTGAAGAGAAACAAGAAAAGAGGGATGAGGATGGTTTGGGGAAGCCAATGAAAAGAGACTTCCACACCCTCATCCCCCGCTTGGCTGATGTCTCTTTCTACACTCCTTTCATCCACCACACCTTCCAACACAACTTTCAAAGTGTGTCCGTTTTATAGAAACACAAGACTATGGAATTTCCACCAATTAAAATAAAGCCCAGCATATGTATACATATTTTTAAAATGTTTTATAATACCCACACTATGTTTTCCTGGGGGTATTACTTACCTAATAGGTTTTCAGGTCCCTTGCCTGTTCCTTGGCATCTATCACCTTTAAATACCTGGCTTCAAGTTTAACATGGTTAAACTTGAAGAGTTCAAGCTACTCTTGCAGCAGGTATGAACAGGTCATTGGAGGATTATTTATTGCTTTCATCAGTTAAGTGATACAGCCACAAATTCTCTAACTTCTTCAAAATCTCCCTCCACCCCAATATTTTTTTTTTTTTTTTTGCAACAGGGAACTTTCTATTCCTAGTTTATTTTCCTGTCAATAAACCACAACTCTGCGAACCCAAAGGTCACTGGTTCGTTTCCCCAGTCAGGGCACATAACCAGGTTGAAAGCCAGGTCTCTAGCCAGGTCTGTAGCTGGAGGCAGGTAAAAGGCAACCAGACATTGATATTTCTCTCCTTCTCTTTCTCTCTCCCTTCCCAACTCTCTAAAATTATATAAATAAAATATTTTAAAAGTAAAATAGTGCCTTAAAATAATGATCTTGCCCTGGCTGGTGACAGAGTGGATAAGGCACCAGCCTGTGAACCCAAAGGTGGCTGGTTCAATTCCCAGCCAGGGCACATAACCAGCTTGCAAGCCAGGTCTCCAACCAGGTCTGTAGCTGGAGGCAGGTAAAAGGCAACCATACATTGATGTCTCTCTCCCTCTCTGCCTCTCTCCCTACCCCTCTCTCTAAAAAATAATAAATAAAATCTTAAAAATAAATAAATAAATAAAACAAACCACTGCTAAGTTGTTTCTATTCTTCAAGAGTGCACTTTATGGGCACTCAAGGCCCACTAAGAAGTCTTTCAAGACCCCCCAAAGGGCTGGAAGGCTTAGGAGCATTGGAAACTGAGCCTTGTGTCCTCACTGTGTTCTCATAGTTTTCCCATGTTTCCATTGCTCAGTCTTGTGTGTTCTGGATGCCACAGTGCAAGTATGCTGAGCCCAGGATAATCTCTGGATTAGAGTAGGGTCCCCCCATAGACACTGGACGAATGCTGATTGCATTGAAATGAAGTGAAAGGGTCTGAAATGTTCCATCTGGCCATGTGACTTTCAACTGGTTGCAGCTGATCTACCCCGATCAGGTGCCAGTCTGTGAAGTCCCTCTGTAGCTTCAGTCAGCCAAGGTCTTGCCAGGTTGTTCTCCATCAAAAATAAATAAATAAATAAAATAAACCTCCCCTCCCATCAAGTCGAACAGAAAAGTAAGCAGATTTAGAGAAATGAATGAAAGCGAAGATTGATGGCTAAACCTGTACTCCTTTTTTGGCATCCTCACAGCTCATTTGTTCTGGGGAAACACCTTTGTGCTACTAAGCAGGTCCATTGGCTGGAGGACACAGGCAGGGAATATATTAGTGAAACAACAGAATCCTGGAGCCAAATAGTTTCTCTTCTGCCCCTTAAGCTCTTCTTCTTTGGTGGCCATTCTTTTTTTCATTTTAATTCATTTCTTATTTCAAGACTCTTCATGGGCAGGCCCTCAGGGAGTCCTAATGAACTTGTCCAGTAAGCACAGTGTCTTCCTTTGTTGTCAGTGTACCCTATCCTCTATCATTTCTAACTTTCTCTTGATCAAACTCTTTAAAATCAAATTGAACTATATCCAAAAGAAGGCTAGTGTTTACCGGTAGAATTGAAAATGGGCTCCAGCTCTGCCAACCGGATATACAACCTTTGACAAACCACCTTTCCTTTGGGGGCCTCAGTTTTCCCATCTGTAAAAGGGAAGAATATCTCCTTCAGGGTCCTTTTAACTTCATCACTTGGTGCTGCCAATTGTCAACAGCTTCTCCTTGGCCTTCACAGAGATGATGATCCTCCTGGGATTTTCCATCAGAGAAAAGCAGCCAGAGAAACCCCTGAGAGGGATTTCACTTTTCTAATTAGTCCATGAAACCAAGTCCTTTGTCTATGAATGGTGCATGTAGAGGCCGCTATATAGTGTGTATTTTGTACCACAGCTCACTACTCTATAAGGTGCCTCTGCAACTCCATCTCTCTAATCAGGGGGTCTAAAGTGGAAACAAAACCTCTGTGGGTAATCAATAGCCAAAAAAAAATGAAGGAAGGGAAAGAAAGAGAAAGAAAGAAAGAAAGAAGGAAAGAAAGAAAGAAAGAAAGAAAGAAAAGAAAGAAAGAAAGGAAGGAAGGAAGGAAGGAAGGAAAGAAGGAAGGAAGGAAGGAAGGAAGGAAGGGAGGAAGGAAGGAAGGAAGAAGACAGAGAGAGAGAGGGAAAAGAAAATAGTCTTCTTGATGAAAGACACATTTAATTAATCCACCCCAACTTAATAATCACTCTTCAATGTATCTTCTTAGTATTTATATTCTCAGTGTCCTCTTTCAACTTTTTATTTTGTGGGGGTACACAATCTCCCCAATTAGAAAGTGCTTTTTGAAAAAAAAGGACAGTGTTTGATCTGCAATTTAAAAATTTTTTTCTCTTTGACAGTATTGTTTCTTCATCAACTTGCTCACCATTCTTTTGGTATATGTAAGGAATAATGGTTTTACAATGGATATCCTGACCATGTCATAGACCACCCTGACCTTGGATCCACACTTGGACCCACATGTCGTAAACATTGAGCACTACTAGCTGTCTGTTAGAATATAAAAAGATGTGTGCATATATCAGGTCAGATGATTGTGAAATGCATTTTTTAAGTGTGTACTCTATTTGGTTATTGAGAATGACCACAGAGAAATTAAAAGCTTTATTTGAGATTTAATGTAAAAAGTAGGTCCCTTTTCACTTAGTAAACCTTTTCTTTTGTTCTTGACCTATTCCCTGTAGGTCACTACATTCCTAATGTAGTGCTTATGAATTTATTGGGCTAAATGAATAATAACTGAATGTACCAGGACTTGCAAAAGCCAATGGGCAGGGTCTCTTTCTCCAAAGTATCAATCTAGCTTCTTTACTTGGGCCCTGTGGGCTGTTGTGTGGTCTCCTAAGTATAATAGATACGTTCCTGAGAAAAATGTGTTTAATGATCAGGGAGTCCAGAATTGGAGATGGGAGATTAAGCAGTCACTATGCTTGAGGTTTTACACACAGGAAGAGGTGGGGAAGGGATTAGATAATATCTTTATAAAAGGCTCCTAGACAGACAGGCTTTAAGTGGATACATTTAACATCATTCTCCAGCCCCTTACTCCCTTGCCAGCCCTCCAATACAGAGACAGGAACCAGTAAGAAGATCCAAGTACCACGGCGGTAGACAATGAGCCATAAAGGGAAGTCTGTGAAAGTGTCTCTGCCTCTTTCTTAATAAGAGGAATAAATGTGGCTACCATCCTCTCTCCCTTCTTTCCTCCTAGACTGTAGATGTGGTGATTGGCCTAGCCATATTTCCATCATGAGCCAACTAGCACAGGGCCTAAAGGGCAGCTCACAAATGGCTAGTGAGAACCGCTATCTTTGATCATGTCTTTGATAATGATTCCATGTTCCCAGGCTCTTGTTATGTGATATAAATTAATGTAGGCTTATTATTAAAACAGTGCTTCATTCACAACTTTTTCTGAGGTCAGCATTGATTTTTATGGTGTCCTCTTCACTTATTAACAGCAGATTTAGTAGCCTACTTGCAGAGTCCAGCCCTGTGTTTCTGTTATACTGCCGTGGACCTCAGAATTTTATTCTCCCCTAGATAATTAGTTAATTAAAAAGTAAATGCTAAGCCCTGGCTGGTGGCACAGTGGATAAGGCGCTGTCCTGAAAACCTAAAAGTCACTGGTTCGATTCCCAGCCAGGGCACATAATCAGGTTACAAGCCAGGTCTCCAGCCAGGTCCGTAGCTGGGGGCAGGTGAAAGGCAACCATATAGTGATATCTCTCTCCCTCTCTGCCTCTCTCCCTTCCCCCCTCTCTGAAAATAATAAAGAAAATCTTTTAAAAATTCAAAAATA
Organism: Noctilio leporinus; assembly: GCA_004026585.1. Classification (NCBI taxonomy): domain Eukaryota; kingdom Metazoa; phylum Chordata; class Mammalia; order Chiroptera; family Noctilionidae; genus Noctilio; species Noctilio leporinus. The sequence continues at coordinate 202,079 of PVIW01001711.1, forward strand.
AATAAATAAATAAAAATAAATTCTACCCCGCATGGATTTTGGAGTGGAAGATAGACTTTGCAAACCCTTCCCCCAGAGCATCTTCATTTCAATTTGAAAAGGAGCACAGTGCTGCAGAGAGATTATGGTTTTGAGAGTCATACCCAAGACACACCTAAATTTAAATCTCTTCTCTGTCACTTGATAACAGTAAAATTGGGCACAATATTTAAACCTTGTGAGTCTTCATGTCCTCAAGTTTAGAGTGGCTTAAGTACCAACCTTGAAAAGCAATTATGAGGATTAAAAACAATGTATATTTTAAATGTCTATATATGTGACATGTATATACTATGGAGTACTATAGAGCCACAAGAAAAGGTTGAAACACTGCCATTTGTGACAACAAAGATAAGCCTTAAGAATATTGTGCTAAGTGAAAAAAGTCTATCAGGAAAAGCTGAAAACCATATGATTTCACTCATATGTGGGGTATAAAACTGCAACTCATATATAGACAACAATATAGTAGTTACCAGAGAAGAGGGACAGTAAAGGGTGAGGGCAGTCAATTATATGGTGACAGAAGATGATTTGACTGTGAGTAGTGGGCACACAATGCAACATAAGATCATGTATCATAGAAATGTACACTTGAAACCTCTATGATTTTATTAACCAATATCATCCTGATAAATTTAATAATAATAATAATAATGTCTATGAAGAGTCTGGTATATGAGCAGTGCTCATAAAATAAATCTAAACATAGATTTTAAACTTCCTACAAAAATTAACTCAAAATGAACCATTGACCTAAATGTAAAACAGAAAACTATAAAACTTCTAAAAGATAAACATAGGAGAAAATGTAGGTGACCTTGGATTGGCTTTTTAGATACAATATCAACAGCATGAATCATGGAAGAAAATATTGCTAAGGTGGATTTCATTAAAATTAAAAACTTTGGCTCTATGAAAGCACTCTACATCATTGCTAGTGGGAATGCCATTCTGGAAGATAGTTTGGCAGTTTCTTAAAAAAGTAAACATTCACTTACCATACTATTTAGCCATCATACTCCTTGGTATTTACCAAAATGAGTTGAACTCTTACATTTACCAAAGGTTGCACATTGATGTTTGTAGCAGGTTTATTTATAATTTCCAAAACGAGGAAGCAGCCAATATGTCCTTCAGTAGATGACTGGGTAAATAAATTGTGGTATAGCCATACCATGAAATATTATCAAGAGGATTTTTAGGGCCATGACACTATTCTTTCTATACGATAGCATAACGGTGAGTACCTGACATTACACATCTGTCAAAACCCATAGAATGTATAACACAAATAGTGAACCTAAATGTAAACTATGAACCTAGTTAATAATAATGGTCAACATTGGTGCATCAATTATAACAAATACACTGCAGTAATGCAAAATGTTAATAAAAGGGAAAAATAAGGGTAGGTGAGGAAGCATATGAGAACGCTGTAGTTTCTGCTCAATTTTTCTATACACTTAAAACTGCTCTTTAAACAAGTCTGTTAATTAAAAAAATAAAAAGGTAATGTACATAGAGTGTCTAGAACGCAGGGAACACTCAGTAAATAACAGCTATTATTCACTGTCTACCTTGTGAATATGTCCATTACACTATCAATTCCATAGCTGGCCCAGGACATCCATTATGTTAGTTCCTCAACTTCGGTACTATTGGCATTTTGAACCAAGTAACTTCTGTTGTGGAGCACTGTCCTGAGCTTTGTAGAATTTTAGCAGCATCTGTTACCTCCCAACTACAGAGAACCTGTTCCCCACACCCATCCACATCCTGTCACAAAGATGTTGTTAAATGTCCTCTAATAGGAACAAAATGCTCCCCACTGAGAACCATTGCATTAAGTGCTTTTGAAGAAAAGCAAAAGGGCTCTAAAGATCTAAATCTCTGCCTCTGTTCCATTAGACAAGTTTCCAAACTCCAAATGTATGCCACTAGAAATAAATTATATCTGCTGGGGATTTTTTCATTTTATGGTTTTGGCCTTGGGACCAAAATATGCTGGGAAAAGGTCCTGGTTTGGCATTCTTTGAAAGCTGGGAAGCTAATCAGCCTGTGCTGTTGGAAGTTCTGTCCAAACTGATCCAAATAAAACCAAAACCATATGGCCAGAGCAGGGATATGACGCTCACCTTTCTTCCCCTCATGCCTTTTAAAATAAGCACAGGAGCCAAGAGTGGTAAATCCCTTTGTCAAAGGATCACTTTCAGCCTAGTTTTTGTTTTGTTCTGTTTAAATAACTGCTTAAGGACATTTTGATACATTATGGCATTTTCTTCCCAAGAAAAAAGTATTCAGATTAGTAATATTTTTCTTCGCTAATCTCAGTCTTAGCCACTAAACCTCAATCAAAGGGTCTGGAGAAAAGCAAAAGACCCTGTTGTTTGTTATTTGTGTGGCTAAAAGGGGATTTCATGTGTGCACCTTAATTGGGTCGGATACCCTATGACTGTCTTATTGAAGTTTGAAAGATGGGAGTTTCCAGATGTGCTAAACTTGATTTGCCTGTATGAGTTTTCATTAGGTACCAGCCAAAAGACTTTATTTATTTGTTTATTTACGTAAAGAATGAGGGATTTGGGCAACAGGCTCCAGTCCAGGGGAATTCACGGTTCACTGAAGACCAACAGCCCAGACAGGGCTAGTACTTCCCCGACTTGGTTTCTCTGGATTTGTTATCAAAGGAAAACAGGCCTTCTAAGAATGAACTTCAAATGAATCATTCATTTTCACCAAAAGTTCCTAGCATAGCCAAAAGATACTCCAGCTAGTTTGGGGAAGAAGGGGAGGGTGGATAGAAGATAAATAGGAACTTGTCTGAGACAGGGGTCAGGTTGGCTCCATCCCCAGGGAAAAAAGTCCCTGTGCTATCTACAGACCCGCCTCTAATGTTGCTGAGCTTCCATGGGGCTTGAATGATGTCAGTTGTACAGAGTGTTTAGGGTTTGGGTTGTATTCTAAGCAACAGACCTTAAGCCACAGAGCCACCCATGTGTTCTTCAATGAGCTTATTTTTTGTGTGTTTGCAAAACACCAGACTCACTCAGGTAGAGGCCTGGGATGATTCTCATACTAAAGAAAAGTCTCCTTTTATGAAAGGAGGCTTCTATGGAGGTGATTTCTATGAAGGTGGCAAGCAGCCACCAATTCTGGCCCAGTGTTGGAACACCTGTGGAGTCTTTTAATACTACGGATACCCACCATCTGCTCCAGCTCTTCACCAGATCTCTCAAGGTAAAGTTCAAGCGCCAACAGTAGTTTGAGGTTGGAAGCCAAGGCTACATAGACTCTGTAAAAACAGTAGTTACAGAAGGTCATCCAACCATGTGTTCTATTTGGACCCCTGATGAGTAACAGAAGCATGCCTCATGCCCTGTCCAGGACACCAGGCAGAGAACAAAGGATGCCTTCCTTCCTTAGTTCATCCTGGATGGACAATTGCCCCAAACTTTTCAAGCCATGTATCTTACTCTCTCTAAAACTATTATCATCATTCAGCTTCCTCTTTGTGCTTAATTTAGGAACCAATTAAAGCAGTAGATAATTAATAATGCCATTTTATAAATTCTCAGTTTAGTCTTCTCTGTCAGAGCCTAATAAGTATGAAAAGAGGCAACAAAAGTTTGAGATTCCTGAGGGATCTAAAATAATCTCCTGGGGTGGAGGTGGGGGGATAGTTCTCATAATAGCCTCTATGTATGAAACGTGGAAAAGCCCTGCCAGAGGTGGCCTTTGGAGGGAGAAGGGGAGCACATTCGGAGTTTGAAAAAACCCTTCTATTTAAACAGGTATTTTATGTGAAGAAAATTTTACATTTTTGTTTCAGACAATTTGTTTAAAACTGAACCAGAGAAATTACATATGAAGGAAGAGCCCTTCCTATTGCACCCGGATGAAGGAGAACCAGAAGCACATCTACTACATCACAGGTGAAATCAAAGACCAGGTGGTGAACTCCGCCTTCGTGGAGCGCCTGCGCAAGCACAGCCTGGAGGTAATCTACATGATCAGGCCCATCTACGAGTACTGCGTGCAGCAGCTGAAGGAGTTTGAGGGCAAGACGCTGGTGTCTGTCACCAAGGAGGGCTTGGAGCTCCCGGAGGATGAAGAGGAGAAGAAGAAGCAGGAAGAGAAGAAGATCAACCTCTGCAAGATCATGAAGGACATCTTGGAGAAAAAAGTTGAAAAGGTGGTTGTCTCCAACCGATTGGTGACGTCCCCTTGCTGCATCGTCACGAGCCCCTACGGGTGGACACGAACATGGAAAGGATCATGAAGGCCCAGGCCCTGAGAGACAACTCGACCATGGGCTACATGGCAGCCAAGAAGCACCTGGAGATCAACCCCGACCACTCTATCATCGAGACCTTGCGGCAGAAGGTGGAGGCTGACAAGAACGACAAGTCCATGAAAGACCTGGTCATCCTGCTGTACGAGACCGTGCTCCTATCTTCCGGCTTCAGTCTGGAAGACCCGCAGACCCACGCAAACAGGATCTACAGGATGATCAAACTTGGCCTGGGCATCGATGAGGACGACCCCGCTGCGGATGAGAGCAGCGCCGCGGTGACCGAGGAGATGCCGCCCCTGGAGGGGGACGACGACACGTCGCACATGGAGGAGGTGGATTAGCTCGCCGGGGTCCTGCGCTGCCCTGCACCCACGTTCCCTTGGATGGTGTGCTTTGAAGGACTTTTTCTTTATTTTTGTTAACATTTTAAAACCCTGTAAGGCATGACAGTAACTACTTCAGGAAAGAGGTTTCCTTCCATTTGCAAGTGTATGATGCTGTTACACTGCAGGCCCTGAGCAGAGCTGGCGTCCTCTTCGGTCCCTGCTGTCTGACGTTCACAGGAGGTTGTATCTGGTAGGAGGTGTATGTAGCCTAACGTTAGCTTTGTGGTCCTTCACCTTTTGTTACTGGAGCATTGCGGGAAACGGCTTCTCCCCAGGATCTACTATAAACCTTCCATCCCTGTAGGGACCCTGCATGTGCAGCCTCTAGAAGTTGGTGCGCCGGAGCCAGACGGGCCAATGGGAGTAACTGTCTGTAGGGCTTGTTTCCAAAGACGCGCGTTTAGCGAACTGTAAGCCAGCTCACTTCTGTGAATGGAAATGTAGCGTTACGTCACGTTCTGCTTTCAAGGGTTGTGACAAATACAGGTTGAAATGTTAAAAAAAAAAAAGTAAGGAACTGGAGACGCCATCTCTCAAGGTGACGGTAGAACCAGCCAGCATGTCTGCTTAAAACGTGCTTCTTTTAGCTGCCCCATGATGCACCTGGCCTCTGGAGTTTAGAACCCCATGGTACACAGACAACTTTTTTATTCTCTCCTGTAGAAGATATGATTTATAATTGCAGGGCTTTGGGGGTTCTCTACTGGACAAAGCCTGCCTTTGGTGGAGACCTATGCAACACAGCCACACGAATGGGTGCACTAAGAGTTCAACTGCTTGGGGGGACAGAGGGGAGCAAAAAGGGGATGGATGTAATACAACAACAATAAAATTAAAAAAAAAAAAAAAAAAAGAGTTCAACTGCTAAATTTAATTTTGGTGGGAAGTTATCTCAAAGGTCAAAATATAATCAGGTGGGTGAGCTGCGGTTCTGTCACTAAATAACCTCATGTGATATTAGGGATATTAATCAATTCATTCATTTATTCATGTACTTACTTATACAGTACCTATTATACACCAAGAAGGTGTATCAAATCTCCTGGTGGGGAAATACACATGAAACAAAGCATCCCACAGATATATGTAGAAATGCAACTGAGAATAAGAATTGGGAAAGAATGGTGTATCAAGAGGGCCCCTCTGTTGGGAATGTGAGGGGTTAGGGGAGACCTATCTAAATAATTAAGCTGAGGTTTAAAGGATAATTAGGATTCAGATGAAATGGTAAGGAAAGAGGGTACCAGACATGGACAACAACTGGTGTGAAGGACGGTGTTCAAGGCGGAGTTGGAGATGTGGGCAGGGGAGTTATAACAATCGCCTCACGGAGATGAAAATGGTGGCCCACAGGTTCTAAGGCTTGAAGGAAGGAAATGAGGGAGGGAGGGAGGGGCTGAAAGAGAAAAGAGTGAGTGCATCAGTGGCCCACAGCTGATGGGACCAACAGCTATTGGAGTGAGGGAACTATAGTCCCCATGCCCAATGGATGGGATTTTCTCACTGGAGAAGTTTTTGCTGGGACTAGTCATTGAGGTGGCGTCTAGGAGGTGGGAGTGGGAGTGGATGGCTGAGGTGAAATGCTGGGGAAATGTATTGGCAATGAAGAGGTCATAGAAGAGAGCCTGTTGAATAGCCTCTATGTGGAATGGACCTCTGGTTATTTAAATTTCTAAGGCTAAAGGCTGGTCCAGATGCTAAAGTCTTCAGTGAGTGAGGGCGATTGTCCAGAAGACCTGCAGATAATCCTCTCAAGCCCTGGGGAGCCCCGAGGATTTTATCATGAACAGTAACAAAAGTCCCTGTTTTCTCAACTCTCAACATTGTGGAAATCATGCTAGACTTAAATTCAGAAGACCCAGGTTCAAGTCTTGGTTCTGTGACTTTCTAAGTGTGTCTTTTACATTGGACATATTACTCTGAGCCTTTGACTCTGGGTTTCCTCATCTGTGAATTAATTATATAAGTGACCTTCAGAAGGTGGGTGGGAGGTGGGAAAGGCCTGACTTGCCTCCCTAGGGAAGTACATCAGAATTTCTAGGGCAGTAATTTTCAAGTCTCCTCCTCACGCATGAGAATTGCCTGAACTTGGTCTAGGTTGGGACAAGCTTTGGAAATTTTTGAAAGGTCCCCCAGTGATTCTAATGGGCAGACTCTGCGATACACTGCTGAAAGGACATGGATGTCATTTGAGAAGTGTACTGAATATACAGCACTAGAATATAAGCCCTATTTTTTCTCTTTTGTTCACTGAAATTATCCTAGTGCCTGGAATATCTGACGCAGAGTAAGTACTCAATAAATTGTGTTTGGGAAGTATCCTGATTATAAAGCAGATCAGAGCACTGACCCAGGAACCTAAATAAAGTAAAAATTGTTGTTGAGCTTCTATTCAGTTACTTAATTCTCCGGTCAGTCCTGGCCATCAAATGGTGGGTGAGTGTGTAACCCCAGGCATAATTCTAAAATATTAAGTTGAATTTGTTCACAAATAAAGAATCTCCATCAGAATGCCTGCCAACCCACACATGCTCATGTGGCTTCAATCTCATGAGGTGCCTATATTCAGGGAATTTCTGTTCACCACAACCCCAGGGAGACTGAGGCATCTTCTACCTTGAATCTGTTCCATCCCTCCGCAGGCACCAAGTGTGGAGATTGTTTGTAATTGTATCTCCCTCTGTCCCCTCCCTTTACATGAAGCTCCCTGAAAACAGAGAATCTGTACTTTTTCTTGAAATTCCAACACCCACTGATAATGATGTCCCTGGCATGGTAACAATATTTTATCTTTTAATGAATAAATTGGTGTACTGTCTGGAACACATTGGGGATTTTCCTCCACTGAATTTTCTTTCAGATAGGGAAAGAACCAGGATTAGAGCACAGAAATATACTTGGTGGTCAGTTGTGGGATAATTTAGATGTTTATACTTTCTTGAGATAAAGATACAAGAGAAGGGGGTGGGGCTTGTGGGTATTGGCTCCTGGGGACATCCTGGTAGACTCAAAATACTGACCTTTTCCCAGCCTGCTTCAGGGAGGTCAGCCAACAACCTTGGCAGTGAAAGCAAAATCATGATGTTTAAAAGAAAAAGTTTTTATGGGGTCAGAAGTAACCCTAGCTGCAAATTTTGTCATTGTGTGGTCTCCTAAAAATAAGTGGAGAATCTGACTTTGGAAACTCAGTTTCCTGTCTTCTTATTAACCGGCTGAGTGACATTAGGTAAACCACTTAACCATTTTTGGGCTAGTCTTTTCTTCCATAATAGGAATAGCAAAAATGTTGGTGCCTTACCAATGGTATTGTAGTGAAAACAAACACTAGGCAATACCTGTAATTCCACTTTACAGGGAAACTATTCAGGCACTACACAAAGTGATATCGCTAGTAAAAACACTGCCCATACTTAGTCACTTAGATGTCCGAGAGTTTGCTGCATAAGTTCCACGGGCAAGGTCCTTGTGGGTGGCATTGGTAGTGGGCCATTGCCCTTGCTGAGTGTAGTTTAAGCTGTGAATGGTGCTATCGTCTCTTGAGAACACAAGTAAGAGTGCAAGGGAATCTAAACTTTTCAAGATACTCGAAACTAGCCATTCCCTTCCCTATCTGAGCCTCCCGGCAATAACATAGTGATCAGAGCCTCTTTGAAAATGTTGAATTAACTGCTTAACCTATGAATGCTCAGAACACATCTACGAGGGACCCTTCACCTGTCTTCATTCACAGTTATTCCTCTGCATCTACTTTTGTACATAATTGTATCCCGTTTCTCTCCATCTCTCTCTCGATAAAAATCCGAATTTCCCCATAGCTGTTAATCCACAAGAACAATTCCTTCTTCAGAGAACCATCCTTGACAACCAGCAGCAACGCTAGCTGACTACTGCCTATTTCCTTCTGCTTAAGCTCCTACAACAGTCCACTCTCCTTCTCCAAGTTAGTTTTCTTCTCTGGTATCTTTCATGCGTACACAAAGACAGGTGAATACGAGAAAAATAAAGATGTTTATTAACCTGTGCATCACATTTACACATGGGAGCACTTAGTGATGAGTAACTCAAAGGAGTGGTTACAACATGGGATCTATGCCTCTAACTCAGTAGGGGAGAGGGAGGGATGGCACCTACTGCAAAGCAGGTGATTTTTTTGAAAGGTAAATGGGCTCTTGGGAAGATAGATGAGAGATATGAAAATGTGTCAGATGTCTATCTAGGTGTGATGTCAATTCTGTCTCTAGGAAGAGAAGAGGATACCTATTCTGGAAGGAGATTCATGACAACTGAATTTTCTGGGGAAGCTGTGTTTCTGGGAAGATAGGGATTTCAAGAGTTCAGATACCTTTAGCTCAAACGAGTTGTCAAAATGACATGTTTGGATATGGTATAGCCTGTTCTTTTTCTACTTTCTATTCCAAATTACTATACTCGGTGTTATAGGATTGGCTTTTAGGGTTAAACAAGTTTTGGACCTTGCTTTTGGCAGGGCTGGGACTAGAGAGAGACAAGGAAAACACTCAGCCAGCTATAAACTTTCAGGGAATGATGCAAAACTCAGTTAAGATCATTATTGTTTTTAGAGATTTTATTTATTATTTTTAGACAGAAGGGAAGGAAGAGAGGCAGAGAGGGAGTGAGACATGACATCAATGTCTGGTTGCCTTTCACCTGCCTCCAGCTACAGACCTGGCTAGAGACCTGGCTTGTATCCTGGTTAAGTGCCCTGGCTGGGAATTGAACCAGCAACTTTTGGGTTCCCAGACCGGCACCTTATCCACTGTGCCACCAGCCAGGGCAAGGTCATTATTTTAATGCACTATTTTATTTTTTTTTTTAATATTTTATTTATATAATTTTAGAGAGTTGGGAAGGGAGAGAAAAGAGAGGGAGAGAAATGTCAATGCATGGTTGCCTTTCACTGGCCTCCAGCTGGGAACCTGGCTGGAGACCTGGCTTGCAACCTGGGTATAGTGCCCTGGCTGGGAATCGAACCAGCAGCCCTTTAGTTTGCAGGCCAGCACTCAATCCACTGAGCCATACCAGCCAGGGCTTTAATGCACTATTTTAAAATGTATAAATGCAAAAGACTCATGATGAACAAATTATAAACATGTCAGGTTAAGCTAGTATCAGTATTACTGAAAACAGGTCACTAGCATTAGGAATCTATTTCTGATACTTATTTACTATACTGACTGTTTCATTGACTGGGTACCTATATCCAGTAGAGATTTTCCTAACCCACAGCATCCTAACACACATCCCCCCTATGCTTCTCTTCTTCCTTTATCTGTGATTCTATCCTCCTGTGCTTTGTAAGAGCAGTCCACATTTGTGAGCCATGTGCCAGGCCCTGAGCCAAGAGTTTCATATTCATTATGTCAGGTGATGCTCATGATCTCCATGGGTACCAATAAAATAGGTCCTGGCTCAGCACAAAATTGTTGGGCTGGGAGAAAAGGAGGTAGGGTGGGGTCCCAACTTCAAAAAGATCGCCCCAGTACTTTATAGTTCTCATTTGCTTTCATGTACAGTTCTGGGTGCCAATTATTGTCTCTAGACTTAGGACCACCTTTGAATGGAGCAGTCGTCCAACATCCAAAGCCTCTCTTTATCCTGACTTGCCAGCTCCCTTCCCCAGTGTGAGCAGCTGGGGCTGCCGTTAGTGTCAACAAAAAGCAGAGAACTTACAAGGTTTCATTAAAAAACCCCCAAATCCTCCCTTTACCACTCCCCAAAAGCTCATTCATAGACTAACTGGTCAGCCTCTTAAAATGTTCCCTGAAAAGAACAGAACAGATGAAAGGAAATTTCCATGAGGTGAGAAGACTCCAGGGTAGCCTGAAATGGCCCCGCTCTCATTAGAGGCGGGCAGGCTCTTTGCTGCATCGCTGGTGATGGCTCCCAAGTTCCACCCATGGGGGAAGGTAGTTTGAGGTTTCTGCACAAAGGCTGCCCGCTGAGAGTGTTCCTGCTTATTCGGCAAATGATTAGTATGTAGAAAAGAACCAGAAGAATTATTATAAAAATTCTATAGAAATTTGGATTGGGAGGCAGGGATGTTAACCCCAGAATAGAAGGAATTGGTCATTTCAAGTGGATGGTGCTCAAGTAGGGTGACAGTTTGAAATATTTGATGGGAAAATTTAGCCACCATGAATTTGGTGTCACTGCTCCAAGAGAGGGAACAGGAGGTGAGTGGGACTTCTTTATCTTCCTCCCACCTGTTAAAAAGAGGCAAGAATAGGCTTCTATGAATCCTCTAGGATAGAGCGAAAAAGAGTTTCCCCCTCAGTCCTGGTCTTGTCCCATCAGCTCCATGCTTGCACTACTGAGAGGCACAGAACATTACAGTCGTACAGAAAGCTGTTTGCAGCAAAGATAAGAAATAAAATGGAAACCGAACTAGGCTCCCATATCAAAAATTAAATCTACAATCAATGGTCTCTCTGGCCCTCACCGCGAGTGGTAACTAGAATACCAAGCAGCTCGTATGGAACTACATGTAAACTATCATTTTTAAAAACCAGCCTTTCCCTACAAGGCTTTGCATTTTAAAAAGATCTTTCCATTTTTTTGCGTATTAAAAAATAAGTATATTTTTCCTTTTTAAGAAAAAAAAATGTTTGTGGTAGAATTTATTTATTTTTTTTCTTGATGCTATTTTTGCCTCGTGTGTAACTGATATTCTCAGTTACATGCGGATTCCTGCGGCTGGCTGGCTCCAGGCGGTGCCTCCCAGCCTCCAAAACCAGAGCACAGCTTCACAAGTGAGAGACCCCTGAGGAACTGCTTCTCAGATCTGGGACATCTGCTGGGTGAAAACCACAGTCTAGAAAATTTGAAAAGTACAGAGAAGCCTAAGCAAAAAAAAAAAAAAAGTCCCTTATCACTTCACCCCTTTCAGCATTTCAATGAAAATACATTTCTGTCAGTGCCATGGTTGCTTCATACATTTTAAGAAACCATCTTGATTTCAAATAGAACCCCGGGATTGGGGTGGTAAATTAGACCCTCTATACTTTGGAGACATGTGTGCCATGTTGCAGATGGACTTTAAAAGCCATGGGGGCGGGGAGGGCTTCTAAATATAACAAACTTCCCAAAAAGGAAATCTTAAACCTAACTGAAGTCATACTATTTTTGAAAGTGGAAATCCCCTCTCTCACCACACAGTGGTCGTGCCGTCTAAGAATTCAACTTTTGTGCCCATGATAGGACAAACGTGTCCTTCGGTGAATGCCACGGTTACTCCTCTTCCTTCCTGTCACCCACAGGGTCAGTAAGAAGTATGTATCAGTGAAAAGACTGCCTCCTCTAGGAGCCTAGTTCTACCTCCCACCCCACTCCCTTGTTCCCACTTAAAGGGGATGTTCCCTTTGTAAGATTTCTTTCTGATCTTCATTTCAGTTCTGGACTTCAGCCCGCACTTCTCCATGACACAGTATATATTTGCTTTAAATTTTTAAAAGGCTTATATCTTGAAAAATAGACTTCATACATGTCTCTAACCTTTAGCATGGCCCAAAGGAAAAATATGACAGTTTCTTTTTGTAAATGTTAACTATAGGTGAGATATCAGTCATTTATAAAGAAAGCCAAGTTTGTCCACATCCTTACACGCTCCCTCAAAGTTCATTTTCGTGTTCACTCTGACTTGGGCTCTGTGTAGGGTGTCGATTAGCCTGCCCAGAACATTTCTGCCTGCTTGATGTTCAGGGCAGTCTCTGCAGATGATGGTTTCCCGACAGGCCCTGGCCACCTACAGCAAAGCTCCTGGTGCGTTCCATGCTGTAAGGCCCCTGAATGACAGGGGCTGAGCACAGGACCCCATCAAAGCAAATGTTTTCAGTACATCCTTCAGGTATTTTTGAAAAAAGACTTTCCTTTTTAGAGCAGTTGTAGATTTACAACAAATTTGAGAGGAATTATGGCTATGTTCCATATATCTTCCAGGCAGTGTTGAAATGGCTTTCCTTCATCTACTTTTTACCATTAAGTCCTGACACAATATAATATCCCAAAAGCCGCAAAGTGTTAAAAGAAAAAAAATATTTAGATCACGTTACATAACTAAAGACAGAAGGCTCCCTCTGCTTATTAATGTTCATCTTGTCATAATGAGCTATGTATTTCTCTTCTTAGATTGAGTTTCTGACTTGTTCGGCCAAGGATCAAAAACCGTAGAAGTCAGGTGACGTAACAAGGGAGAGCAGATGCAGCCCCTCAGTCCATACTGTGTATGTTTTTTAATTTAAGGTTTTTATTTTTATTATTTTCACTGTGTAGGTAATTTATGTTTATTTTGGAAAGTATTGAAACGAAGAAAATAAAATTACCAATATAGATTATTTCTCCCAAATGTCATTCTATGAGCATTTTGGGTAACATTCTTCTGCCATTTTTTTCTGTGCCTGTGAACACCTATTGCCATCACCCACTTCTCTAGTTAGGGTCACATGAAACATACTGTTTTATAACATAATTTTTTTCCATTTATTATATGATAATCATTTTCCTACCATTAATGTTATTTACCTGTTGCTTTATTTGTCATTATAAAATTAAACAAGCAAACAAACAAAACAGAAAAGTAGCCGTTGTATTTATTAACCTCCTTTTACAGATCAGGAAAATGAGACACAGAGGTGACTATGTTAAAGTCAGCTTAGGTCTCCCAGCTGCCAATGTAGTGCTCTTCCCCTACATCAAATTAAAAAGGCAGGAAGCACAAGCTGAGGTGCCATGGATATTCCTTTGCAAAGATTTGAGGCATTAATGATAAGGAGTTACTATAGTGACTTCTTGTAGAAGAAAAAGCTAGATAGAAGTGTATAGTTAGAATGATTATGGCTATAATGATACTAGTTACAGAAAATGCAACATTTTCAAGAACTTAAAAATACTTGGGAAATGGTGAAGCTGTAAGTTGGTGCCACTACTATGGAAAATAGTAAAACATAATCAACATACCACCACCCTAACACCCACTATTTCTCGTCCTAGGTATATACCTAAGAGAAGAGCAAGGTTCAGTAGACCATGGTGTGCAGGTCAAATCTGGTCTTTGTAAATAAAGTTTTACTGAAACATAGTCATGTTCATTTGTTTATTCATTGCATATGGTTGCTTTGGCACTATAACTGCATAACTGAGCCATTGTGATGAGGACCATATGACCTAAACTATTCACTATCTGGCCTTTTACAGAAAAAGTGTGCTTCCCCTACCTAAGAGGGAAAATACACCTATTCACAAAAGGAAATGCACAAGAACTGCATTACACAATTTTCAAAAAGTGAAACCCACCTAAATGTCTACCAATAGTAGAACAAATAAATGTTGGTATATTTATACAATGGAATACTATAAAATAATTTTTTTAATCTATTGCCACCTACAATACAATGTGGATGTATCTCACATGCTTAGTGTTGGGTGAAAGAAAGTAGACACGAGCATATATCTACAAAATGATTCTATTTGTATAAAGTCCAAGAACAGTCCAAATTTAATCTATGGTGACAGAAATCAAAACAGGCTTGGAAGAGGTATAAAGAGACTTCTGGAGTGCTGGAAATATTCTATATCTTATTCAGGGTAGTAGTTAAAAGGATGCAATCATATTTTAAAATCCATCAAATTCTACTGTTGAAAGTATATTAAATCTCAAAAAAATTTAAGAAAAAATTTGAAGAAAAATTGTAAAGCATCAGAAATTGTCCAAAGTGTTATTAAAAGGAGTAGAGGGGAAAAAATTCATCCTGATATGGTCAGATGTGAAGGTTTCCATTATATTATGAGTGAGTTCTCTGATTAGAATAAAGTGACTATGTTTAGTTAACAAAATTAATGGAACAACATGCATGCAATGAAAGGTCACATTAGCAAGAGAGAAGATTGTTAACCTTACAAATGTTCCTCATTGAACAAAATGAAGGCACAATCCATGGGCTCAGTGGCTGCCTCAGGAAGGTTCTGAGGGTGGGCAGAGGAGGAGAAAAAGCACCAAAGAGACAAGAGAGGAAGACTGAATGTGGGGCTCCATTCATGCCCTTCAAACTGCTGTCTTCCAGGCAAAGCAATAAGGATTCATGGGTGATTTTATAGAAAAAATTAAGAAAGCCTTTGCCCAAGTCTCTGAACTCTGTAAGCATGCCTGATAGACCAAAAGTGTAACTATCTTTCTGATAACTGACAGGTCCACACAACTCCCAGATGTTATGGACCTAGGGTCCCATGAATCGAATATATGGATGAAGACATTCAGCAGAAAGGAAACTATAAACCTTGGGAAAGACAGGTGCAATCTGCATCTGTTCTTTTTATCAACCTCTTTATTAGTATTGAAATATATTTGGCATAAATGTTTGTAAATTTATGGTGTGAACATCTTACCTGATACATAGATATATTACAATGCGATGATGTCCACTGTAGTCTTAGCTAGAACCCCTATCACTTTACATAATTAGCATTTGGGTGGGGGGAGGTTAATTAAAGTCCATTAGCAAATTTGATGTTTATAATATTATCTCTAATCACTATCCTATGCATTAGACCTTCAGGACTTATTTATCTACTAACAACAAGTTCGTACCCTTAAACATCTCTTATTTTTTTACCCTTCAACCCCTGGTAACACCATTTTACTCTGTCTTTATGAGTTCTTCTCTTTAAATATTTATATTCAACTATTTTATCTGTATCTATTTATATGCATTTGCTTTTATACTGGCTTTTCCGTGTGCCTAAATTTATGCCTGAAACTTTGTTCCTTTATAAGCATGTGAATAGGCATTTCTTCACTTATTTCAAATCTTCAAACTTCACTTTCTTGTTATTAATTTATTTACTTATTTGTTAAAGATTTTATTTATTATTTCCAGAGAGAGGAAGGGAGAGGGGCAGAGAGGGAGAGAAACATCAATGTATGGTTGCCTTTGACCTGCCTCCAGCTACGGACTTGGTTTGCAACCTGGTTACGTTGCCCTGGCTGGGGAATCAAACCTGTGACCTTTGGGTTCACAGGCCGGCGCCCTTATCCACTGTGCCACCAGCCAGGGCTAGATCCCTTATTTAAAACTGCAGCTTACACTTCCATCTCAATATTTTCAATTTTCCTTACTCTGTTAGGTTTTTTATTTCAATTTTACATATCACTTACTTATATACTACGCAGTTGGCTTACTCATTATACCCATTGTTTGTCTCCCAATAAATTGTGAACTCTGTAAGTGTGGAGATTATTTCAGTCTTATTCATGTCTGTACTCCTGGCATCAGGTAAGCGCACAATAAATATTGGTTTCATGAATAAGTGAATTAAGATGAGCAATCATCATTTCTGACACTAGTATTCAGAATTACTACTGTGTGCCATAGATTTTCTCCAAAATGGTTGTGATAATTTGTACTCCCAACTAGTAATATATATGAGTATGCTTATTTCCCCATATTTTTATTAATATTGCACGTCTATAGTCTTTTTAATTGTGAGCTATTTGTCAGAGGCAAAGATGCTTGATTAGTCTTTTACTATTTCACATGTTTATTCATCATTTGCATTTTTACTTCTAGAAATTACCTGTTTATGTCCTTTGGCTACTTTGGATTGTCTTTTTTTAAACATAAGCATTTTTTAATAAATAAACAATCCTTTATCAAATATAGTCTATTTTATTCCATTCTCTTTGTCTTTTAAACATTTGATTTGAAGCATTTAGATACTTTCTGTTCAAAGAAATGTAAGAATATGAACGTCCTATTATTATCTGGATAAAACAAAATATGTTTATTTTCTAACCAAACTTTATCATACCTTTTTGTAGGAATTAATTATTTTCAGGGATCAAGGCTCTTAATTAAATTGCAGTTGTAGTTAGTAACAAGGACAGGAAATTGTCAATGTATGACTTTGCACAAAGTCTTGCCTTTCAGGAAAAAGGGAGAAGAAAGATAAAATTGCAAGGCTGGGTTTTTAAATCACTTGATCTATGGGAGAACTCTTTATAGTTGGTGAGGAGAGACAATTTTGTTGTTGTTTTTTTCCCCCTTTCTTTTTAGTAAAACAGAAAAGTAAATTAGTTTCAGGATAAACGAAGCCACGATTCTGCCAACAAAAAAATAACCATTTTATAAAATAATACATTTCTTTTGTATAATGACTTACTCTTTCAATGTGCTTTCATAAACATTACCTGATTTGATCCCAAAAAACAAAAGCTGTCTTATGGAAAAGCAAATTAGAAGTTTATAAAAGCTAACTCTGACAACTAGGATCCCATGTTGAGTCCATGACAGACCCATGGCTACTAAGGAGTTCCTTCTCAACTGAATTATTACAAATTTTAGTAAATAAAAATGTTCAAAGAAAATGATATTAGAATCTCTCTTTGTTTTAATAAACTCTTTTCAATTCTTGTGCACCTCTTCTTCTTATCTTATAAAAAATGCAGATAGTGACTTGATGCCTCTCTCTGGTTGCCATGGGTCAGTATGTACCATTCACAGAATACGTACAAGTTAACAGTGTTGAGAGAAAAAGGCTTCTGGCAAATTATACGCTAATATTATATAATCTCTTAAATTTTGAGGGTCTTGTTTGTCTACAACACATTCTTTTTTGGGTTGGTAGGTTGAAGAAATATTTTAAAAGTGATATAAGAGAATATCAAAATGTTTTAGATACAGTCAGGACATGTTTATTTTAAAAGTATATGAGATTGCAAAAAAAAAAAAAAGCCTATAAATGTATTTGAAAGCTCTTGAATCTTATTCACATATGTATGGCAATCCAATTGTACATACTTCTATTTTTCTTTTAGGGAAGTCATGGTAAGGATCACATTGAAGCTACACATAAATTTGCCTTTACAAATATTCCTGGTGAGGTGCTAATACCCCTGAGACCTACTTGTAGGCTACAGTACATATTTCTAAGAGAGGTCTCATTTACATCATCTGAAATACTTCGGAATCCATTAGCTTTGTACACCAAGCTTAAATCCGCATCCTCCCACATGTTCCTCACTCAGCTGGCCCCTGCCATTCTTAATTAATCCAGTTTGTGTGGGATATTTTTAATCTTGTATGCCATCTGTTTCCACATACCATTTTTGTCAAGCGCTGGCTGGGTTACACACTGTTCAAACTTTCCCATTTTTGCTTCTCAGGTCTTTTTTTTTTTTTTTCTTTTAATTTTATTGTTGTTGTATTACATCCATCCCTTTTTTTCTCCCCTCTGTCCCCCTCCCCACCCACCCTTTCCCCCCAAAGTCAATCCCACCTGTTGTCCATGTCCATGGTTCCTTTATACTAGGTTCTTGTCTAAGCTGCTCCCCTTCTTTGCTTCTCAGTTCTTGATTGCTGCATTTCAGTGTTTGTTTCATTTACTGGAGGTTCGAACTCAGCAGGGGCATCAGCTTTCTCCTTATTTCAAATATTTCCGGCCTTGAGGACTTTCTTACTATTTTTTTGAGACCTGAGAAGACCTTCATGTGCCAAATAAGTGAGCTGGCCAGCCAGGGTGTATATTGACCTCAATCTGGAAATCAACTCATATCAACTCATTCCAATAAGTAAAGGACTTCAGGCAATCAAAGGGAAAAGTTGAGAGAACTATAGTGTTTTTCTTGTGTTATACGTGAACAGAGAACTTGAGCCTAAAATCACATGTGAGACTTGCTCATGCGGATTTGTTCCAACATATCTGTTTTTCTACCAATAACACCATACCAAAAAATTATAAAAGATTTATAGAGGTTTTCTTAGGCTGCCTATTATCATTTTCTATTAAAGTAGACTTCTTGCATAACTTGTTTTTTTTCTAGAGAAAAGTTGTTAATCCATGTATTTCTGAATTGTAGCCAAAGTCAATGCTAGTTCCAGTCAACAGCAACTTCTTTGGGGTGATAGCAGAACAAGAAGTTTGAAATACTACTGTCATCTAAAAACCAGCTTTGTTGTTCGTAGCTTTCCTCAATCTAGGTCACTGTTACCTGCCTAGGATTTTACTAGCTATGGCAGTAAAATTCATTTAATTTTCTTCACCTGAGATCTGTGCGAGACTTGGATATATTAAGGGATGACATTATTTGAATATTCAACCATAGTGCTTTGTGCTTTATCAAATTGGTGAATAGACTTCTTGTCTTAGGCAAAAGAATAATGGCATGTATGCTTTTCTCTCTTTACAATTCCCTCCTAATATTCTTTACTGATCTTTTCTTATTTATGGAGCCTTATGCATTTCTCCTTCTCACTTTTTTCTTCCCTTATGAAAACAAAAGAAAAATCCATACATCTAATATCTTCATTTCCAAAGGGAGATTTTTACCAAGATCAGGCCCATCTTTTTTGAAACTGGCTGATATACCAAGATGGCCTCCCTGTGTTCCCTATCCTATCCACCTCTTCTTTAGCATCCCTATGTTCTGGACCCTTGTGTTCTGCTATGGCTTATACAAAGTGGAGACACAAAAATTGCAACAAAAAGTTGCAATTCCTGATCCTACCTAAAACTACCTCTGCTCTAAACTCTACTAATAGATCTCCTAGTGGTTTTGCTGAGTGCAATTGCCTGTTAGAATATCTATAGAAATAGTATAAATGTCCTTTCACTTTTCCTTTTCTTTGAAATAGACCATAGAGTTTGAAATGGTTGACCCCATGTGCTCATCATTAAATCATCACTTAATCATCACTTTTACAACTGAGACTTCTTAGTGGTTTAGGGGGCCTCCTCCCACATCTTCCCTAAACCCTATTTTAGAAAATGGGGTTGTAGGGGAATTCTGGCTATAATACCCCCTCCCCAATCTCTTCCGGAAGCTGCCAGTGTACTATCTCTAGAAATCTTAGGCAAGTCTGAGAAACCCCTGATCCAACACCCTGCCAAGGTTTCAAAGAGCTCTTCTAGGTCAGATCATGGCAGAAATCTCCAGCCACTTTTTAGACTCTGGGCTTAAACAAAACCACTAATAGATATCAGATCATCCTCAGAATACCTTCACTTTCACAACTGCCCCTATTCTACACTAAAAAAGACCCAGTTCAGCTGCTCCTAAGAAAGCCTGAGAAGCCAGGATCCCCTTGAGAGACTTTTCTTAAAAACACTACAGGGACATTTCCTCCTCTCTCTTTCTCTGCCGTTGTGATGCATGAGGTTAATTCTTCTTTCCATGTCTCCTCACAAGACTTTCAGGATCAAGAGGTTCCTGGCCAAGAAACAAAAGCAGAATCATCCCAATCCCCAATGGATTTGGATGAAAACTGATAATAAAATCAGGTATAGCTTCAAGAGGAGACATTGGAGAAGAACAAAACTGGGTCTATAAAGAAGAACATATCAAAGATGACTCGCATATTTATGCTCTATGTATGCTGACTGCCTCTTGAAATCTCTGAAAAGATCACTACTGTCTGAACACCTTGGTGCTTTAATTAGGAAATTATTGGAAACATGATTTTTCTCTTGATTGTTTTTTCTGTGGTAGTGGGTTGGTTCATTAATAAATGTGAGGCCATTTAAAATGCTAAAAAACAAACAAACAAAAACCCACTATAGGAACCAAGGAAATAAAGTGCCCCTAGTACAGACAGTCCCTGAATTAACAAACGGTTCAACTTTGGATTTTTCAGCTTTACAATGGTGTGAAAGGGATGGTATTCAGTACAAAGTGTACTTCGAGTTTTGAACTTTGGTCTTTTCCTGGGCTAGTGATATGCAGTACAATGCTCTCTCCAGTGCTGGCCATTTGCAGCTTCCAGTGAGCTGCTTGATCCTGAGGGTAAACAACCAGCTCTACAGTGTATTCATTGTTAGATGATTCTTCCCAGCCATGGCTAATATGAGTGTTCTGAGTGTGTTTAAGGTGGGCTAAGCTAAGCTATGTTGTTTGGTAGGTTAGGTGCATTAAATGCATTTTGACTTAACGACGTTTTCAACTAACAACAAGTTTAAAAAGCCATCACCTCGTCGAAAGTCAAGGAGCATCTATATCTAAAAAATCTCCCTTTGTTGGAAGCGACGAAGCCATAACAGGGATACTGAAATATAGTAGATAATTCTATAGGGAAAATTTTCATGTACATTCCTATTTGAAAGATTTGGAGAATGAAGTATTCTGTGTTTAATTGTTAGACTATAGCTTATTAGTTAGAATATTGGTTTGGCTGCATAACATTGGGATTCAAAATAACCACGGCTTTGAAGACACAGACTTGGTTTGTCACTCCAAAATAAAAGTGCAAGTTGGCAATCCCTACTAGTGATCTGGCCCCCAAATCTTGAGGCTTTTCTTTTCGTTGCTCTTTCATTCTCAAAAACTGGTTTCCCTGTGAAGATCCACAAAGGCTGATTTGGTTCCCATCACCATGCCTGCTTCCCGGCCCAGGTAAGGTGTACAGGGCACAGAAGGCATCTTCTCCCACTCGGAACACACTGGTCAGTGGCACACAGTCTCTGCTCCCAGCCCACCAGTCAGGACCGATCTCTGGGTAGCACCTATCTGCAAGGAAGGCTGCAAAACAGAAAATTCAGCTGGGAATCCATGAACCCTTTTAAAAGGAAAGAATGGATATTGGAGGACAACTCTTAATTTCTGCCACAATCTCCTTTCCAAGGGTTAGTCAATCAAGAGAGTGGTTCTGATATTAATTTCCAATCCCTTCTCATTAAGGAATTGGTGAAAAGCATAGTTGAGAGTTATTCAATTTTCCTTGTTGTGACTCCAAATACATTTCCTAGTCCTCTTCTATAACCCACATATGTTTACAAGCCATATTGTTCTTAAAAGATATAATCATTTCTTCGTATATTCTTCATACTTTTATACCAAATACAGACATTTGTGGTCTCTCAGTCAAAAATGTCTAAATGTTCAGGTTAAGGTAAGACTCTTCATTAATTATGTTTCTTAAATCAGGATCTGATGATCCTGATTTAAGAGCACCAAACAACGTGTGACTTTTAGGGAAGCAATTTGGAGGGATGCAAATATGGTGGAGTTAGGAGTCAGATTTGCCTCTCTAGACAAGTTACTTTACCTTTCTGAGCTATGTATTTGTTGATTTTAAGTAGGGAGTTGGGAATATCTCCTTGTAAGGTTAGTATAGGATTAAATGATCTATTGAATAGTTTAGTATAGTTTAGTATAAACACTTGTTACGCAATACTAGCAGGTGGCCATTTTTTTTGCTTCCCCTCTTTGCACACACCGTAAAACTCCTGCCACAGTCCTTCATTTGGAAATGATTGCCCTCTCTCTGCTCTGTGCCATGAAGACTTAAACAGCCCTGAGTTTTTGGTGACTCAATCACCCCTTTAAAGTGTTAAGTTGCCTAAAGCTTTTTCTTCTAGAATGCAGAAAGCATTTGCTCTATGAAACGAAACCCTGCCATTTCTTACTTTTCCTTTCCCGGTGGTTACAGGAGAGCTGGATTTTGCCACTTAACCTTTTTCATGCCAAAAGCATATGACCTTAGTGTACTCAGGCAAGATAATAGTTGCTTAAATATTTATATCACTTCAAAACACAAAAGGAATTTCAGGCACCTTATAAAGATATATCTAGTACAGTAAGATATGAAATAATTAAGAGAAGAAATTTTAAAAATGAAACACATGAAAAATAAAGAATGAAGTATAAATAAAGCCAGAAGTGAAATAAATGGTCATATGTACACACCATTGATCATAGACGCCTCACAAAAGACCACAAGCTAGATGACTTAAACAACAGGAATTTATTGTTTCACAGTTCTGAGGGTGAGAGTATGAGATCAAGGTGTTGGTAAGGTTGGTTCCTTCTGAAGCCTATGAGGGAAGGATCTATTCTAGGACTCTCTCCTCAAACTGTAGAGAGCCATCTTCTTTGTGTACTTGGTGTTCTCTGTGTCATTGTGGGCACAGATGTCCCTGTTGTACAACAGGCACATTGGAATAGGATCCACCTCAGTTTAATTTGATTGCCCCTACAAAGACCCTACCTTCAAATGAAGTACCTTGGGGTTAGGACTTAAATACATATATTTTAGGGCACACGATGTAACCCATAACATGTGACTTCCAATGGAATAAACTTGGAGCTTGTTGTTTTGTTTCACTTTGTGTTTTATGAATTTTCACTTTTTCAATATCTTGCTTTGGGATTTGACAGTGTCTTAGGGTGATTATCTCAACATAAGTTACTGCATAGAGGGCTAGAAGGAAACTCCAATCATGTGGGTTGGCTGCCTTTTGGACCAATTAAACTTCAAGAGCAGCTGGCAATAGATGCTTTCTCAGGTCTTTTGTTCTATATCTCTTTACTCTTCCTCTATAACTAACACAAATAGAATTTCCTTCCACCATGTTCCATTGCACTCTCTGGTGTTTGTGACTACTTCTGTATTTGAGTAGTTTCCTAGCACTTTTTTGCTGGGTGCCATAATGTATCACAATATTCATAGAATTTGGGTAAATGCCTTTTCACACCATTGAGAGAAATGTCAGTCAAGAGTCTGCCCGAAAACCCAAAAAAAGAAACAGAGTAAAGGTTTTTTGCCTTCTTAAATTTTCTTAATGAAAATAACAAGACACCACAATCCAACCTTTGTGGCTGTAATGTCTTAAGATTCTTAAGTAAGCAAGGTGTGATAATCAAAATTTCAGAGTCAGATGGCCTTAAATGTCATGTACTCTGTCATTTCCAGGAGAGAGAATCAAGGGCAAGAAAGATGAAATCTTTCCAGTTCTCTATCCAGTCGTCTTTCTATTATGCTTTCTTATCCTTGCCTGGCTGGTACATTATGGCTTCAAACACCACCTATGGCTGGAACATGAGAACACACGACAGATGCCCTTTATCTGAAACCCTTGAGACCATATGTTTCTGAATTCAGAAAGGTCTTGGATTTCAGAAAGACACTGCAAGTGCACATACCCTACCTCTATCCCATACCATCCCCAGTTGGGTTGGGGCAACACCTTCTCATCAAACACAGTATTTCTGCAGTGAAGTGTGTGAATGTTCATAATTAGGCGCAATCAATAAGGATTATGCATAGCTTGCTGGCACGATCATGAGTCAGAATTTTGTCTCCAAAATGAGTTATGAAAAACCTAGTTTTCAGTTTTCAAGTCCTCTTTGGAGTTCTGGATTAAGAAAAAGGAGTAATCAGCTCTCCTTTCTCTACAAGAGTCTCACACTAGGTGCGCAGAGTAGCCACTTGGGGCGCCCTAATGCAGAAACACTGAATCAGAGACTTTGGGGAGTGGCCTGGGAATTGGAATTTTTGACGAACAGCCCAGATGACACTGATGTAGAGGGCCGGGAAAACACACTTTGAGAAACTGCCTCGAGTGCCACGTTTGAGCATGGGAAACAGGTGGGAACCTCGAACGGGCTATTTTTATCACATGCCTCTCCTGACCTCCCTTTGACATTGGTTTGACCCAGCAGTCAAGTTTCACAGAATTTTTCCATGACATTTTGATGGGAAGTGGGTGTCCAAAGGGTATGCACATGCACAGAATCAAAGAGACTGGAGAAAAAAAACAAAGCCAAATGAGACATTTGTTATTCTAAGAATACTCAAGAGCTACAATCTGGTCACCAGATTATGTCACACCTATTCATTCATTATTTACTGAGAGCCTACTATGGGTCAGCCACTTATACAGGTACTTGTGCAACCACAAAATAGTTCTACACAAAGTAATCTGGTGTTTGGTTTTTGTTTTTTTGTAACTCTCCTTCTCTTTCCCCATACCTCCTCTCATTACTGATTTTTCTGAGGGATGGGGATCGGTCTATGAGGCATACAGAGGCCCTCCAGGCTATAGCGCCATCTGCTGGACTCTAAGGAAATGAGCCAGCTCTTGAATAGCAGATCATCCTTTGCGTGTATTACATCATAATTCACTGTTTGACCGTGACTATGCTGCGGTGCTCCTGGGAGTTATTTGATTGTTAGATGTAGATAAGCTCATGAGAAATTATCTACGTAGTCCCATCAGTGGGCATTAGCCTAATCTACATGGTTGAGAAGGCTTTAGTGGTAAATAGGTTAATACCCAGTAAAACTTCTCTAAATAGCCTGCTCTTGCTGGAGCTGAGGACCTGAGCTTCTTTGCAAGAGCCTTCTTCTGAGCCTGGACCCCTGAGAAAACCTGTGAGTGTGACTATCATTGCCTCTCAGTCTTGGCAATAGGTAATGAGCTAACATGTGAGCACAGAAGACCACCCAAAGCTCTTTAGTGGGCCTTCTGGGTTGAGCAGGTCATCTGAGTAGACTAACATTGTTTTGTTGACCCCACATTTACCCTCTCATCCACCTCCCCCAGCACCATTCCTTTTTCTCTATAGCACCCATTGCCCTTAATTTCTTTTTGTTGTTGTTATTGTTTTACTCAGCATAGCTCATACCGCCTTCTCGTCTGAGGATCTCTTTCTCTAGTTTCTCTGTAGAGATTTCTCTGTTGATGTCTCTGTTTGGAACAGGAGCTCTGTAGGTAGATGTGCATCTCCATGGGAAGGCGTGGAGATCAGAAGATGGTGTTAACATTTTGACATATCAGTCCTCACATATAGGAACATAACAGATGCTCTTTTTAGACAGGCTGGCTTCTATGGAAATGTAAGATTTGAATAAGTGAAGGGGAGGAAAGAGGTCAAGGGAAAAAAATGAACATTTGTGGAAGGTGAATGGATATGACTCATGAGAGGGCCATGAGAATGCTGGATTAGAGAGACCCTTCTCCCCAATGTCAGCTTCATCAGAGCAGGGACTTATCTATTGGGTCTTTTGATATCTTATTAGGAGCTTGGTCAGGGCCTGATACATCAAGCACTCTGTATTTGATGAATGAATGAATGAATGAATTATTGTTATGGTGGTTACAGTTACCAAAAGAGTACCCTACAAGTATCTACAGCTTTGTTAGTTGTAAAATGTTTCTTAGTCAGCAAATATTTAGGTACATCTGTGGTGCCAGAAGGAGGTTGGACAAGAATAAATCATTTGAGATTGGCCTTGGATGCCTAATAAGGGGACTTGAGGTGGAAGAAGTTGCTGCAGTAATTCAGGTTGTGGGAAGAGGGTTTTCTTTGGGCCAGACTCTGTAGGACTCTTCCCAAGGGTTGCATCAGTAATTATGCATTGAAGGAGTAATTGACCTCCTTAGTAATTGGGTGACTTGGGACAAATGTCTTTCCTCTTATCTCTGGATTCTTCTCTTCTACCTGATTTATAAATTAAAAATGTTAAGGTTCCTAAGTGCTCCAATCTATAGCACTTTCTCTTTTCTATATATACTTTCTCCTCCAGGCCAGTGACTCTAAAAACCAGTTATATGCAGAAAATCCTATATCTTTATCTCTAGCCAGATTCCTCAACCAGATTCATTATCCAATTGCCTAAACAACCTCTTCATCCAGATACTTATTATAATAATAATAACAGTTATTATTATCATTATGATTATTATTATTATAGCATGGCCAAAATTTTACTCTTGTTTGCTTGGCCCATTTGCTTTCTCAAAACCTGCTTTTATACTGGTTCTCCTAACTGCCATTAGCCCAGTTGCTTAAGCTAGAAACCTCATTTTGGATCCTTCCTTATCTTCACTTTCTTCCACAAGTCACAGACAACAAAAAGGATGTATCTCCACTCTCTCCTTGAACCCCAAACCACCTTATCTCCTGCCTTGACAGCCACAGTGGCCACCCATCTGCTCTCCCACCCGTCACTCTTGCTCCCTTAAGAAGCCTTTCACTACCCTGAAGCCAGAGTGATGTTTTTTTACATTTTAACCTAGGTCAATCTTTCCACGGATCTGCTCTACCTCTCTTCAGCTCTTCTATTGCATTGGAACAAACCCCAAACTCCATCTTATCACCCCCAACTCCCCCCACCCCCACTTTGCTTCAGCCCTGTCTTTCATCTTAAATGTGCCAGCTCCTTCTAGTTTTAAGGACTATGCACTCTTCCCTTCTGTCCTTTCATGACTGACTCTTTTTTCATCCCTTACATCTCAGCTTAAATGTCTCCTAATTTGAGATGCCTTCTTTAATTATTCTACACAAAATAGGCCAGTCAACCTATTTCTCCTTCAGACAAGATTATTGTTTACTTCACAGGACTCTTCTGCAGTTTGTAATTGTTATATTTCTTGACTTGGTTATTTCCAGTGAGGATGCAAGTTCAAGGATCCTGTCTTATATACTGGGGAATCTCAAGTTCTTAGAAAAGTGCTTGGTACAGACTAGGCACTCAGTAAATATTTGCTAACTGAATGGATGAGCCTCTGTAGGCCTCTTTATCTTCTTTGGTAACTTAAAGGTAAAATTATAATCTTCCTCTTAGAGTTGTTAATGAAAATTAAGTGAGACAATTTTAGAGCTCAATATATTTAGTCACTATTATTATTACTAATACTATCTTCCATATTATTGTTACTAATAGTAATAGTCATAGTAGTAGTACCATTATTCTTTTCAAAAACCCTTAGTGGGTAGTTAAAATTAACTACAATGGGCAGATAAGGAAATGAAGATCAGAAATGTAAATAACCTACTCAAGATCCTTTAGCTAGTGCACATTAAAGTTTGAATTTTAATTTTATTGTTAAAGAGTCGGAAATGATTGCAAGCTTTGACCCTGAGAGATTGGAGGAAAGGTATTCCCAATGGCATCAATAAGTTTTGCACAGAGGTGGCTCGAAAGGCAAAATGTGTTATGCTGAGTGGAAACCTGGATGTCTAAAGTGAGGTGTAATAAACTATTGGAGATACAAAATATACTCAGTTGAGAAGTCAGGAGTTTGAGATTTAAGCATTAAAAAATATAATCTCTCTTGTGATCACAGCACCATGTCTAGAAAGCTGTGTAGTTAGAGTATGTTGGCAGAAACACACACACTCTCTCGCACGTGCTCTCTCTCCCCCTCCCTCTCTCTCTCTCTCTCTCTCTCTCTCTCCTTGAGGTCAAAAGATGGTACATTGTCTTCAAATGGGCCTATCCTTCTTTCTAATCTACCCACCTTTCTATTCATCCTGCTCCTCACTGAAATTTCCTTCAGTATTTTCTGTTCTTAGGCCCTTCCTGGCAGTAATCCATATTCACATTGAAGGCTCACTATGAGGTCCTCAAGAATGCATTAGACAGGACTCTAAAATAGGTTTTACCATCTAATGTAGGGTCATTCTTGGGTGTTGTGAAATTTTCAGATTGAAACAACAAAACAAACTACAACAAAAACTCGTTCTCCTCTTATATTAATAGCTCTAAAAACAGAAATTTTATATGGCACTTATCATATGTCAGTCACTGTTCTAAGTACTTTACACATATTGACTAATTTATTCCTTATAACAACTCTATGGGGTAGATGCTATTACTTTTTTCTATCTTACAGTGGAGATTGAGGTGAAGAGAGGCTAAGTAACTTGTCTAATGCCACAAAGCCACTGAGGAGAGCTGGGGTTCTAACCCAAACAATAGGGTTTTAGCATGTTGTTATAAGCCATTAGGCTACACAGTCTCTTTGGTGGGCTCTGTCCCTCCACTCCTTTCTCCAGAGATGCATATTCCATCTGAGGTGAAGAGGAGAAAAAAAGTTTCAGGGAAAACTATTCTTCCACAGACATAAAAGTTATGCCTGAGTCCCTGAAAAGAGGGTAAAATTGGGAAGAGAAACTAAGCAGTTGAGGAAAGAGCCAGAAAACGTTTCTACTAGGGAATAAGAAAGAGAACGCTGTTAAATAAAGGAGACAGAATGAAGAATAAAAGACTAATGAATACAGTAGAACATGGAACATGTAGTGTCCTGTATAACAAGCACCTCAAGAAGGAGGAGGAAGTCACCATGAAAAATGTATCAAGGTATCTAAAATTGGGGGAAGAAAGTTATGTACACATATACTTCAGAGACACGTTTTAATACAATGGAGAATTTAGAAGCTGGATTACCGAATTTAGAAACAAAATGACTGATGAAGTGGAGGCTGAAGGTACACAATCTCTGCCACACATTTGATAGCAAAGAAAAGCAGGCAAATATGATTTCTAAAGAAGACAGCAAGGGAAATATTTTCTCCATTTGGGAAACCCATACATATTGAAAGGTAGGAGGCATCAAGCAAAAGGGGTGGAAAGAAAGTGAAGAGGTGGCAAGGGAAGAGAATAATAACAGGCCCAAAAGCTGAACTAAGACAAAAGAGATCTAGAAACGTTGTTCTTAGATTTGGATGAATTAATGGGATTACCTGGAGGCTTGCAAAATAATCGATGCCTAGGTAGGTCTCACCTCCAGAGTTTGATTTCATTAGTCTGGAGGTGCCTGGGCATCCAAATAAGTAATATTCCTTGCTTGTTCTGATATGCAGCCACGTTTGAGAGCTGCTGATGGAAGACACCAAGAGACTACCTCTTCTTGAAATGTGATGATAAGGACAAAAAAAATGTAGAAAGAGATCATTTAAATTCAAGACAAATTTACCTGATGACACTCACACATATTGGCTTGGATCACTTTGGTAAAGAAAAAGAAAAAAAAAAATGAGCTAGGTGGTTTAATGGTCTATGGAGAGGGAAGGGTGGAATTTCAAGACAGAGGCCCCTCCAATAGCCACTGTGAGACCACTGCAGAGGCCCCAGTGGAGAAGTGATAGGCTGCACACAGGGGAAATGACATTGCTGTGTCCGAGTCTGTCTGAGTCTTCATTGAGCAAGAATGTCACACCGGTTCTCCTATAGCTGTACTTCCTAGACAGATGGAGATGTAGGGAAGCTGATGGAGGGAGGGTGGTCCACGGTTGGGCTAGGCAAAGGAAGTTCAAAGAAAGAGGAAGTCAGCTGACCATAGAGTCCAGTGTTGGGCTATGTCTGTTAGTTAGAAAACAAGTTGAGCAGATTTGGAAAGTAGAAAAGACACTCAAGAAGGATGTTGCGGTTAGAAAAGGAACAATCACAACTGAGACCCAAAATGGGAAATAATCCTTTGGGATCTATAACAATTAGGGCACATAAATATATTAAAATGCAAGTACCACAGAAACCACTTTGTAAAGTATAGGATTGTCTAACTAATTATACTGTATACCAGAAACTAATACAAAATAAAATTGAATGTAAACTGTAATTTAAAAATTAGAAAAAAGCAAGTAGTCTGGTCACCTCTGAAGCTCAATGAATTTTGGTAAAATGAACCATAGATGCAAATTCTGAAGTCAGTGACTGGACTTAGCTCTGTCAACAACCAGCCGTGAGGTCAGCAAGTTCCTCTGTAGAGCTCCAGGGCTCTGCGCACTTGTGTACGCGCGGGGGCTAGTCCTTTCCAGGACTTGTATTCCTGAATTATGACATCAGCTTGTTAGGTAGCTTAGTTGCAGCCTCCACAACCTGGACAAATATTCTTCTTTATTGTGAGCTTCTTCCCCCCATCCCCAAACATTTTTTTTTTTTTTTTTTTTTTTGTTTTGATGTCTTCTCTTGCTTCCATTTTCCAACCCCCATCACCAAAAGGTGCAGCAATCTTGATATTAGAAATAGGGGTCTTGAGGGGAAAGAACCTGAACATTCCCATTTGTTTTCTAGAGTTAACTAGCACAAGAATTTACTGGTAATCCACTTAGAGACGGAGCCTTATTAAAACCAAAAACAAGCCACTCATGGGAAAGCTTTGTGCCATGAAGCGTAACTGCTGATTTGTGTGTCAGCCCAAAGCGGCACTGCCTTATATTATCAAGCATTTTAACCAAATTAAAGTATCACATCACCTTTATAAGTTTCTCAATTTGTACCCTAGAGCTTTGTGCGTCTTTTTCTATTTTACCAAAAAGCTGGGTTTAAGGTAAGACTTTAATCTGCAAAGCGAGCAGGTTCAGTTGACCCACTTGTTTCATTTTAAATGAAACTAACCTTTACCCTGAATTCTCTCCCCTCTCCTCTCCCCTCCTCTCACCTGCTTCCTGGAAATGTCATTCAGATCAGAGTTCTCAGATGCAATTTGAGATGGGTTTTATCTTCCTGACCAGGTGCTGCCTTTGGGGAACTGCATGGTGCCATCATGTTTAGACACAGGTTGATGAGTGAGTAGACTAATAACAGAATCTTCTATATAATGCAGGTATCACAGCAAGTTTGAGTTTCTTAGTTACCAGTAATCTTGGTTATAAAAACCTGTATTTGCACCTGTATATCCAGCCCCTAATTTGTAAATAAAATCTACTGAAATGCAAACGGAACCTTATTAGAAGTTATGCATTACTAGCAATAGCAAAAATTTTTTATTTTTGCTACTTCACATGCTTGCACATATGCTGAGTACATACGTGTTCTTCATAGCAACCCTCAGACTGAAGGATTCAGTCATATCTCATGAGACAGACAAAAGGCCAGACTGCCCTTTGAGCCAAGTGGCCAGGTAGTTTGAGGAAAGGCCAGGTACTTACAGAAGCTGGTTGTGTCCTAGAACTCAGAACGTCAAGCAACGATGCCCACGGGACTCAGAAGTCTCTGTCATAATTTATGCAAATGATTCACACTGGCATGAACAGCACAAGATGTACAGAAAGCTGACAGCTGGACAGTGAGGGTGCTATTTCAGAACGACCATGTGGGCATCACCTGGGATGCACCATTGGCAGCGTGCATATTCACAACTTCTAGAGAACGACCCATGTTTAACATCAAAATACTTTAGGGCATCCAATGCTTATTGTTGTCTTCTTTGTATCTCTTAATTGAGAAGTGCATCATGATAAAAATCAACTAGGAATCACTGAAGGTTTGAAATGAGCTTATACTTGACTAATTCCAGCAGGACTATGCCAGTGTTCAGTGTCCTCCCAGCAAATACACCAAACACTCCTGGCCTTGCACTACCTTAGTTCAGCTACTATTACAGGCTACAGTGACTGGGTGGCTGAAACAATGAGCATTTATTTCTAGCGGCTCTGGACACTGGACGGCTAGGATAAGGGTGCCTGCATGGTCATATTTTTGGTAGAGTTCTAATTTACAGAAGATGGGTCTTCTTAAAGATAGGAAGAAAGGGCTAGATCCCTCTGTCTTCTTATAAGGATATGAATCCCATCACTGGGTCTCCATCCTCTTGATCTAATTATCTCCTATTGATCTCACCTCCAAATATAGTCATGTGCCACATAATGATTTCAGCAAAGGACAGATCACTTTACACAACAGTGGTCCCATGAGAAAAAGACCCCCACTCCCACCCGAGAAAATTCAACTAGGACTTAGCAGAAGATTTCTCAGACCTCAACAAGCTTCTTAAAAAGTTGAAAATCATGAACCCTATTATTTTCTGGGGTTTTTCTTACTAAAGGATTTTCTTTACTAAAGGAAATCCTTCAGAAAAAAACTGAAAGGATTTTCTTACTAAAGAGAAATGTTCATGGTGTATTATCTGCATACAAGCAAATCTCTGATTGAAAAGAAAGAAACAAATCAAGCAAACCACCATGGACATATTTCTGCAAAGAGTGACACTTCCTCAAGAAGAGACACAGACAGGCTCTTCAGAAAGTTTTCCAGAAAAAGCCACTGTTGTCATAGGAGATGATAGTTCGCCTAATTCCTAAATAGGAATTCATCTTTATCACATTGCTACTATCATCAGGGCTTACTATTAGGGCTAGAACAGTAGGCTGTCATCATTTTCTATGTTCTGGAACAGATTAAACACCATGGAAATTATCTACTTTAAGAAGATATTGATGGAATTAATTAGTCTCTCAAAATATCCAGATCTGGCGTTAGGAGGGTTAGATTTTAGGAAACATATTAAATTCCTCTAGATTTTTCACCCGACTGGGCTGTTTAAAAAGCCATTCATTCCTTTGTTCTTCTTTCTCAAGATTGTTGAGGCTACTCTGGGTGAATCTGTAGATTGTTTTGGATAGTATGGACATTTTAATTTTGTAATTTTTCCTACCCATGAACAGATACATGCTTCTATTATTTTATCTTCCTCAATTTTTTTTCTTAGTGTTCTATAATTTTCCAAGTATAGGTTTTTTACCTTCTTGGTTAAAAGTATTCCTAGTTATTTTACTTTTTGTTGTTGTTGTTGTTATAGTAAATAGGATTTCTTCTTGGTTTCTCTTTCTGACAGTTCATTGTTGGTGTTCCAAAATGACATCGATTTCTGAATATTGACTTTGTATCTTGCTATTTTACTGAATTCACTTCTGAGGTCAAGTATTTTTTGGTGGAGTGTATAGGGTTTTCTATGTACACTGTCATCTTTGAATAATGACAGTTTTACTTCTTCCTTTCCAATTTGAATGTCTTTTATTTCTTCTTGTCTGATCCTTGTGGCTAGAACTTCCAGCACTATGTTGAATAAAAGTAGTGGAAGCAGACACGCTTCTGTTGGTCCTGATCTTAAAGGGAACTCTTTTAGTTTTTACCCATTAAGTATGATGTTGGCAGTAGGATTTTTGTATATGGCCTTCATTATGTTTTGTATACAGTATTTGGTGTGTGTATCCTCCCTCCATTTCCACTTTGCTGAGTGTTGTGTTTTTTTTTTTAATCATAAATGGGTGCTGGATTCTATCAAATTATTTTTCTGCATCTGTTGATATGATCATGTGACTTCTGTCCTTCATTTTGTTTATGTGATATATCACATTTATTGATTTGCGAACATTGTACCATCCTTGCATTCCTAGAATAAATCCTACCTGATCATGGTGTATGATCTTTTTAATGTATTGCTCAATCCAGTTTGCTATTATTTTTTTGAGAATTTCGGCATCTATGTTCATCAGAGATATTAGCCTGTAATTTTCTTTCTTTGTTGTGTCTTTACCTGGTTTTGGGATTAGGATAACACTGGCCTCATAAAAAAAAAGTCTGGGGGTCTTTCCTCTCCTTGAATATTTTTGGAATAGTTTGAGAAAGATGGGTGTTCTTTGAATGGTTGGCAAAACTCTCTTGTGAAGTCATCTGGTCCAGGGCTTTTGTGTTGGAGTTTTTTTGTTTGGATTTTAAATTTATTATTCTTTAGAGAGAACGGAAGGGAAAGAGGCAGAGAAAGAGAGAAACATCAGTGTAAGTTTGCCTTTTACCTGCCTCCAGCTATGGACCTGGCTGGAGACCTGGCTTGCAACCTGGTTATGTGCCCTAGCTGGGGAATCAAACCAGTGATCTTTGGTTTCACAGGCTGGTGGTGCCTTTCCACTGAGCCTCCAGTCAGGGCTTATACTGGAGTTTTGTTTTGTTTTATTTTGTTTTTAATTACTGCTTCAGTTTTGCCAGTTGTTATCAGTCTATTCAGGTTTTCTGCTTCTTTCTGATTCAGTTTTGGAAGGTTGCATATTTCTAGAAATTTATCCATTTTCCCCAGGGTGTCCAATTTCTTGGCATATAGGTGTTCTTAGTAATTTCTTACAATCCTTTGTATTTCTGTGGTATCAGTTGTTACTTCTCCTCTTTTATTTCTGATTTTATTTATTTGGGTACTCTCTCTTTTTTTCTTTATGAGTCTGGTTAACAGTTTGTCAATTTTGTTTATCTTTTCAAACAACCAATTCCTGGATTCACTCATCTTCTGAACTGGTTTTGTTTGTTTTTTTTTTTAGATTTTATTATTTTTAGAGAGAGGGAAATGGAGAGAGGCAGAGAGAGAGAAACATCAATGTATGGTTGCCTTTCACCTGACTCCAGCTACAGATCTGGCTGGAGAGCTGGCTTGCAACCTGGTTGCAACATGTCCTGGCTGGGGAATCAAACCAGCGACCTTCGGGTTTGTAGGCCGGCACCTTACCCACTGTGTTGCCAGCCAGGGCTGAACTGTTTTTTTAGTCTCTATGTCATTTAATTCTGCTCTGAACTTGATTATTTTCTTCCTTCTGCTTGCTCTGGACCTTATTTGCTATTCTTCTAATTCTTTTAGATATGAGAGTAAGCTGTTTATTTGAGATATTTCTGTCCCCTTTATGTAGGCCTGTATTGCTATGAACTTCCCTCTCAATATTGCCTTTGCTGTGTCGCATATGTTTTGGTTTGTTGTGTATTCATTTTCATTTGTTTCCAGATACTTTCCTTGATCTCATTGTTAAACCATTCATTATTTAATAACATGTTTTTTTAGCCTCCATGTATTTGAATGTTTTTGGGGGTTTTTTCTTGATGTTGGTTTCTAGTTATAAACCACTGTAATCTGAGAAGATGCTTGAATATGATTTCAATTTTCTTGAATTTGTTAAGGCTTATTTTTGTGCCCTACCATGTGATCTTTGAGAATTATTCATGTTCACTTGAGAAGAATGTATATTGAGTGTCTTTGGTGTGAAATGTTATGTAAATGTCAATTAAGTCCATTTTATGGAGAGTATCATTCAATGCTGCAATATTTTTGTTGATTTTATTGTTTGGAGAATAAAAAATCCATTGTTGACTGTGGGATGTTAAAATTCACAATACCTGAAATCAAAGGCCACTTTATTCAAAATAGTCTGGTACTGGCATAAGAACAGACACATAGATCAATGGAACAGAATAGAAACCCCCAAATAAACCCATCTCTATGATCAATTAATATTAAAGAGTGCACGAGTATACAATGGAATAAAAATAGCCTCTTCTATTTTTGAGAGAACTGGACTGGTATATAAAAAAGAAAGAAAGAAAGAAAGAAATTCAACTACCAATTTACACCTTGCACTGTAAAAAGCTCAAATGGTTAAAAGACTTGAATATAAATCATGGTACCATAAAAGTCCTAGCAGAAGACAGGCAGTAAAATTTCAGATATCCCACATAGCAATATTTTCATCAATTTATCTCCTAGGGCAAGGGAAATAAAGGGAAAAAATAGACAAATGGGACTACATCAAATTAAAAAGCTTCTGTATAGCTAAAGAAACCATCATCAAAATGAAAAGGGAAGCAACCATATGGGAGACCATACTTGCCAACGATATATTAGACAAGGGTTTAATTTCCAAAATATATAAAGAACTCATATGACTCAATACCAGGAAGACAAACAATCCAATTTAAAAATGGGCAAAGTAGCCCTGGCTTGTGGCACAGTGGATAGATAAGGCTCTGGCCTATTAATCCAAAGGTTGCTGGTTTGATTCCCAGCCAGGGCACATAACCAGGTTGCAAGCCAGGTCTCCAGCCAGGTCCTTAGCTGGAGGCAGATGAAAAGCAACCATACATTGATGTCTCTCTCCCCCTCTCTGCCTCTCTCCCTTTCCCTCTGTCTAAAAAATAATAAAATCTTTTTTAAAAATGTTTTTAAAAAGTGGCCAAAGGATCTGAATAGATAGTTCTTCAAGGAGGATATACAGAGGGTCCATTGACATTTGAAAAAATGCTTAATAGCACTAGCCATCAGAGAGATGCAGATTAAAACCACAATGAGATGTCATCTCATACCTGTCAAAATGGCTATCACTAATTATTTCTAACAATAAGTGCTGGTGAGGATATAGAGAAAAGGGAACCCTATTGCACTGTTGGTGGGAATGCAAAATGGTGTAAACATTGTAGAAAACAGTATGGAATTTCCTCAAAAAATTAAAAATGGGATGCCTTTTGACCCAGCAATGGAATTGCTGGTTATATATATTAAGAATTCCATTGCTGAAAATATACCTTTAGAATCCTGAAATGCCAATTCAAAAGAATTTATGCACTCCTATGTTCATAGCAGTGCTATATACAATAGCCAAATGCTGGAAATAGCGTAAGTGCCCATTTTTATATAACTGGATCAAAAAACTATGGTGTGTTTACATGATAGAATATTATGCAGTAGAAAGAAGGAAGTTCTACCATTGTGACAAGGTAGATGTAACCAGAGACTATTATCCTAAATGAAGTAAGCCAGTTGGTGAAAGACAAATACCATATGCTCTTACTGATAAGAGGAATCTAATGAACAAAATAAACTAACAAACAAAACAGAATCAGAGGCATGAAACATGACACCAAAGGAAAAAGGGATGGGGGGTGGGGGGCAACGGTGGAAAGAAGGGAAGGGATTTGTTCAAGAACATGTATGAATGGCCGACCCATGGACATGGACAACAGTGTGAGGATTGACTGTGGGAGCAGGAAGTGAGCTGAGTAAAGGAGGGCAAAGGGGGAAGTTTTCAGACAACCTTAATAAACAACAAAAAATTTTTTTTAAAGAAAAGAAAAAGCCATTTCTTGAGTTAATTTGGGAAATTTACAATTCCCACCAAAAAGTATTGATTTCATCTAAGTAATTTATTGAGCCCTGGCCAGCATAGTTCAGATGGTTGAGCATCATCCCAAAGTGAACAGTTGCTGGTTCAATTCCCCATCAGAACACCTGCCTGGGTTGCAGGCCTGGTCCCTGTTGTGGCTCATACAAGAGGTCACCGATCGATGTTTCTCTCACACAGCAATGTTGCTCACCTCTCATTCTCCCTCCCTTCCCCTCTCTCTAAAAATAAATAAGTAAATAAATATTTGTTAAATCAATCAATAGATAGATAATCCATGTGCTTAATGGTATAGTATCCTGTGTATCTGTGGTCAAAACCTACTTCTCACACCAAATGATGTTATGTTTTTCCCCTTTTCTTCAGGGTCACAGATGCCAGGGATTTATTTATTTAAGTCTTTTCACAGAACCAGCTCCGTATTTTCCATGTCAATTTTATTCTATGAGTTTTTGTTTTTTTTTAATAGGAATGTCACAGGGAATCTCAGGTGTGGATATGTGAGCTTATCATATCCTTTCTTCTGTATAACTCACTATTACAATTGTTTTGTATTAAACTCTCTATTTTAATTATTTTATTTTTTTAATTATTATTATTTTTTACCTTACTACAACTCCTGTCTGCATTCCTTTCCCCCCAGGTAGATTTCTTCTAGGTCTTAAATCAGGGTGTATTCTAGAAAAACATAATATTTTTTAAATTTACTCAACTCTATAATTAAAACCCTGTCTTGTGTGCTAGTATTACTTTCTTATTGCTGCTGTGAAAAGTTATCTCAAATTAAGTGGCTTAAAACAACAACAGAAGAAACTATTGTCTACACTTCTGGAGATCAGAAGTCCAAAATAAGTATCAAACACCATCTAAGACACTGAGCCAAAGTCAAGGTGTTGCCAGGGCTGGTTCTTTGGGAGGTTCTCAGAGAAGAATCTGTTCCCTTGACTTTTTCTGCTTCTAGAAGCCACTTACATTTCATGATGATTTTTTCCTTCCTTCACTCCTATCTCTTGCTTCCGGCATCACACCTCCTACTACTGTGATCCTAGTGCCTTCCTCTCAGGGCTCTTGTTAATCCATTGGGTCCACCTGGATGTGGTACCGTCCCCCAGCTCAAGACCCTTAATATGATCGCAGCTGCAGTTTCTGGGACTCAGATGTGGTCATTATTGGGAGACGACTATTGAGCCTACTACAGTGCTCATCTGATTCATTTCGTCTGACAGCTGTGTTGTACTGCATAGTATACATATACCGTACTTTATTTATCCAGGCCTCTAGGGATGGACACCTGCTACTGCGAACGTCTCTTCAATGAATATCCTGTATCACACCCCCTTAAGGATCCATGTGCGAGTTTCTCAGGACTACTATATAGAGGAACGATGAGGGGAAGGAGAAGCTGATACAAGTTACCAAGTCCCAGCAGCTGAAAGGGTGTAAGGGCCTGGCGTGTACTAGGTCTGTCCAGAAAGTATTCAGCCCCACACTATGAAAAGTAGAGGCATTTATTGAAGAAGTTACAAGATATAGGAAACATTATACACAGGACAATGATTCTTCAGTTCCCTTCAAAGTAGGCACCTTGGCACCTCACACTTCTCCCAAATGCAGCGCAATGTTCCCTTTACTCTGATAACAGAAGCCAATTAACGAATTCTGCCGTGACATGTTTCATGCCTAGATCCTGTGTCAAAATCATGAACACAATAGTTTTTGGAATCCCTAGATCAGCTTCTAGTTCTCACACTGTCAGTTGCAGATCTTTATTGATTGCAGCCCACACACATTCAACTTTCTCAGGTGTTCAGCTTGTTGTAGGCCTTCTAGAACGTGGATCACTGTCAACAAATTCTTGACCATCTTTGAAGCATTTGTGCCACCCTTTTATTTGTGCTGCACCCTTTGCATCCTCCCCCAAAGCCTTCTGAATCATCCGAATGTTTTCCTTGGAGGAATGAATGTTCAGGCTTAACACAAAATTTCATGCAGATTTGTTGCTCTACTCACACAGTCATTTTGAACGTGATAGTCACATGAGTACACATGCTCACTCAATGGCATCTACCACCTCCACTGACTAGCACAGTGAAGTTGTCATTGTTCTCACATGCTCATTCCAATCCTCTCTCCTTGGCTACCAGGTTCTATCCCTGCTTCGCAAACCATTCTTGTCATATTAGCAATGGCTGGCCTTTTTCTGGGCAGACCTCATATATCAATACAAATGCCGTGTAAAGATTTTTCACAAGTCCACCCTTGATAGGGTACCTAAAAATGACTTTCCTTATAGGGCTAAAATTCTACTCTGTAGTCCATGGGTCATATACACCCAAAGCTGTGACTTGCTGTAGTATGTAGAAACATGCATTTCTTCAATTATTTCTGGGTTTCTCTCCAAATTACTACATCAATTTATACACCCATCTGCAGTGCAGAAAGGTTGTCATTTCCTATGAATTCCTGCTAGCACTTGGTGAGAATGGTGCTCTCCCTTTTATTGCACTTTGCTTTATTGCACTTCACAGGTGTTGTGTTTTTCACAAATGGGATGCAAAACCCTTCACCAGCAAAAGATTATGATTCACTTTATTGTGATACTTGCTTTTATTACAGTGGTCTGGAGCCAACACCGCAGGCTCTCTGAGGTAGGCCTATATCTGATTTTCTAATTATTTATTGTTCTTATGGGAGTAAAATAGTTTCTCCCTGTTTTTATCAAATTCCTCTGTCAGTGAAACTCACCATCTGTTAATCTGTTTTCTCCTTCTAAAAATCTTTGCTCCTTTTTTTCCCAGGGTATTTCATTTGTTGTAGTGGTAGTGATTGATAGTGTTGTTTTTAGTCATTTGCAGGAGTTCGTTGTGTTTTCTAGATTTCTTACTTGTCAGTTATAACTATTGCAAATATTTTTCCTTAACATATTATGTGTCTCTTAACTTTCCTATGGTGTCTTTTAACAGAAATCTTTCACTTTGACATAGTCAAACTCATTTTTCACCTTAGAGTTTGGATACTTGCTTTCTAATTCATTAATTTATACATTTATTTTTTTATTTTATTGTTTTGTTCATTTTGTGTCTTCTGTAGAATCTTGAGTTAAATGCTTAATTTATTTTCATCTTTCAGTTATTTATAACTTAATAAATAAGAGTTAAGGTAATATTATTGCTTTAGTGAGAGATATTTTTGAGTTTAAAAATTGTAAATATTTCCCTTCAAATCTTTAGACAATTCTTCTCTGCTTGGAGCTATTTCCCACCTGCTACTTCACAGATGTTAAGTGCATTTACAAAAAAAAAAAAAAGTATTTTCTTGTAATTGGACTAAAATAAATATATTACTGGAAGTCATGTTCTGCACATCATAAACATGGAAAGTAGGGTTTTTATTAGCAGTGAATAAAGTAATTTAAAGCACAAATGAAGCCCAGTCATTCCTTCCTACCTTAATTCTTGCTTTCTTTCTCTAAGTTGTTAACTCTTAAAACTGGGGATCGTTGGAAGTGTTGTTTTACTTTATTTATATGCATTTATTTGTTTAATGATAATGATGGTTTTGTGGGACCCTTGAAGTCATTTGATATAGAAAAGATAAAAGTAGAGAGGGGAATTGAAAGTCATGTCCTCAATTCATTGTTACGAGTTTTTAATGACTTCAATAAGAAAAATACTCAATTATATGAAGCCTATATTTCAGCCAATGCAAGCAGAAACAAATTGCAGCTTAAGAGAGCAAAGGAAATATAGAAGCTGAACTATATTTTATTCATTTGTTCACTCAACAAATATTTACAAAAGGCCTCAAAGGTGCGTGCTCTGACCTCTGAACATCAGGAGCATAGCATTGCAGATAACGAAGTTGACAAGATCCCCAGTCAGCTGGGGCTCTCTAGTGAGAAAGCCTGCAGTAAATAGACAAATAAATAAGGCAACTTCAAATACAGGTATTTCCCAGGAAGAAAATGAAATATGGTGGTCTTTAAGCAAAGAACCTAGCCAGAAGATAAAGCCAGCACCATGGATGTTACCTGGAAGGGCAGTTGGATGGAGTCACAGCCCATGCAAATGAGCCCAGCAACGCCCTGTCTTTTTCCAAAATGCAACAGGAGTCAAGCTTTTTAGATTGGATCATTATAAAGAAGAAAAATTACTTGTTCCACAGACCTGTTCATCACAAAATATTGCCCAAACTGGGTTGACTATGACACTCTTCGATCACATGGGAGATACAAAGGGTAGAAGTAACTTTTGTGCAGAAAAGTTAATTCTGGAAAGATAAAAATGTTTCTAGATTGCTCATAAGAGATGGGGTGTGGTGTGAAAGGAGAAAGATAAGTGCAGATAAGGATAGGTTTCTCAACTAGTAATGATTACTTCACAGGGGAGTTGATAGGGGATTCAAGTGTTGTAAAATTTTAGTTCCAGGAAACAGCTAACAAGCTTAGTAATCAATGTCTGTAAAAAAGCTCTTATTTCGGGAACTGGAGTTATGACCCACCTTGCCTCTAGGTAACTATAAGCAGTTCCATCTCTGTGCCTCAGGAGGACTGCAAGCAATTGAGAGAGCATCTGAGCCATTATACTCCAGGGTGAGAGGACCTACAGGAAGACCTCCACCCAGAACACGAAGAAAGCAGATTTGATCTCATTAACTTTTTCCCTGAATTCCAAACCCCTTACACCTTGTTTCTCCTTATAAAAAATGGTCCAGTTTATAATGGAATGTAAGATAGTATGTTAGAGTGCAAACCTGCTATCTTCTCAGATCGTCAACTATCTGAATAAAGTGCCCATAAAGATTCAAAAGATCCAATCCTTGTCTCTGCTTATTGGGTCTGGTAGGTGACAGGCAGCACAAACACTGGCTGTTCCAGTTTCAGAGTCAGATAGGGTTAACATGGCCCAGGTCTCAATACCCAAATTCCAGTGTCTCAATGCATCATCCAATAAGGGGGTTTTATTTTGAACTCTTCTCTCTCCAAGTTCCAATCCAGCTGGTCCTAAGCTTTCTCATTGCAGGATCTTTCCCCAGGTTTCTAAATCTCTCTTCTATTTCTTACCCAAACAATTCATTCCATCCGATCCAACTTCCTCCTAACACATATGCGCACACCTAGACCCCTCAGCAAAACAGACGACCCTTAAGTTACTAAGGCACCCATTAGAATGCAGTGGGCAGTTAAAAATTATAACAAAACCTTTTTGCAATTATATCTCTAATTGTGCTTTAGCATTCTACCACATTTAATAAAAATATCATAGTTTCTTTTGTGTTGTTACAGGTTTAGAAGCTACACAATTAGCATGTGTTACAGTCAATAATTGGCAAGTGTCTGTACAATTTATTGACTGAATTGGTTCTGAAGTTGATTCATTTTGCCTTCCTTGATGGTCCTTATAAATTACTTATTTGTGATGTATGGTTTGTCTCATGGTGCTTCTTAGTGTTTTATTTTATTTTTTGTCATTTATAATGATTTCAATTCTTTAACTTCATTCAATTAAATTTATAAGCATACAGCTGTGAGTGGTCATAAACTGTTCCCTGGCCCTGTTTCTATTCCATACATGTATATGAAGCCCTGATTAATTTCTACAAAGCCAATAATTCAAACCTATTGAAAACATTTTTCTTCAGAGCACATCATGGGGCAATTATTAATTTCAAATCACAAGAATAAGAATTATATAATTGGTTAAAAGAAAATAATGTGCACACATGTTATTTACAATGATAATTTTTCTTTCCTGGGTTGTGAGTTGAGAAGGCAATAGATATTCATATTTCCGAATGGATTTTCATGAGATAAAACATTTTTGAAATGCTGACAGGGGGCTCAAATGTTGGAAAATTTTAGTTTCAGGTTACAGCTAATAAGCTTAGTAATCAATGTATGTAAAAAGCTCTTGTTTCAGAAACTGGAGAGATGACCCACCTTGACTCCAGGAAACTGTAAACAATTCTTCTCTGGCGCCACTTTGACTGTAAACAATCAAGATGTTATCTGACTCATCATCTTCCA
Organism: Noctilio leporinus; assembly: GCA_004026585.1. NCBI lineage: Eukaryota > Metazoa > Chordata > Mammalia > Chiroptera > Noctilionidae > Noctilio > Noctilio leporinus. Next base: position 245,047 of record PVIW01001711.1, read on the forward strand.
GGGTAAGATGACCACCACTGCCTAAGGCAGAGATGAAAAAATGCTGCAATTTTTCTCTGAATAACTTTTTCCCTGAATTCCAAACCCCTTACCTACATTTTTCTTCTCCTTAAAAGAGTCCATTTCTGGAATTTAAGGTGGTCTGTTAGGGTACAAACCCACTGTCTTCTCAGATCGCCAACCATCTGAATAAAGCACCCCCAGAATTCAATCCTTATCTCTGTTTACTGGGTCTGGTAGGCGACAGGCAGCATGAACACTGGCTTTTCCAGTTTCAGTGCCTTGTTTAACCAATAGCAGTAACAACAGATCCTAAGAAATTTAAATGAAAATCTGGCCAAAGTTTTTACCCACTTTTGGCTCCTAAGTTTTACTTTCGTTTATATCTAAAATTCCTAATATCTTTAATTTTGTAAATCCAAATTTTGAAATGTCACTATCTTCTCTCCTCACATCACTGCCAGTATCATAAAGGAGTAAATACATCATGTTATATTTATTGTACATATATTTGCATTGCAGGGGTACACATGCATTTAAATGTTTTATTTTTAAGTGACAACTAATATGAAAGTAAAATAAAATTAAAATCATATGTATAATGGCATCTAAAAAGTGAAAATATCCAGAAAAAAAGAACTTTAGAAATGTGCAAATTTAGCCCTGGCTGGTGGCTCAGTGGATAAGGTGCCGGCCTGCGAACCCAAAGGTCGCTGGTTCGATTCCCAGCCAGGACACATAACCAGGTCTCCAGCCAAGTCTCCAGCCAGGTCTGTAGCTGGAGGCAGGTGAAAGGCAAACATACATTGATCTCTCTCTCTCTCTCTCTCTCTCTCTCCTCCTTCTCTCTCTCTCTCTGCCTCTCTCCCTTCCCCTCTCTATAAAAATGATAATAAATAAAATCTTTTAAAAAATGTGCAAATTTATAAGAAAAAAATTAAAGCCCTTTTGAAGAACATAATGATAGAGTCTGAGGGGTTCAGAGTCTTCCATGCCAAAATATGCTGCACTAACGTAAGGGTTAACTGGGGCCTAAAGTTATTGAAAAGAAGCAAACACACACAAAATCTCGCTGCCCTCCTCCACCTACCAGGAAGGACAATGATTTTCAATCACCAGAGATAACTATCTTATCAACTCAGAGAATCTACATAACAAACCTTACTAACTAGCCCTTATCTTCTATGAGTCTCCTCCATACATTTACCTTCCCACAGTTTGCTGCCCCTACAAGCCTGAACCTTTTTACCTTTGTCATGTAATTTCTTGATGTGTGTGTGTGTTGTGTGTGTGTGTGTGTATGTGTATTTTTTAAATTAACTAATTTTGTTAAGATACTACATAAGCTCACATTGTAACCACCATTTTGAGTTACTCATCATTGTGGTTTCTCCCCCATGATGAGCTAAGCATGTGTTAATAAACAGTTTGTTTTTCTGGTTAGTCTGTTTTGTCAGTCATATTTGCAGGGTCTGAGCTGAGCAACCTAGAGAGATAGAAGGAAAGTATTTCTCTTCCCTACAGCTTTAGACTATGAAGACATACTATGGATATCATGGATGGGGAGACCCAAGGGCAAAAGTGTCATTAAACTTTTAAATGTAGCATTATTCCAGTAAAAATAACTCTATGAAATTTATGTGGAAAAATACATTTAAGTAGCTTTTTAAAAAACCTTAAAGATAAAAAGGAATATAGGAGATTCAGTTTACCAGATATTATAAATACCACAGAGACTTAGTAATTGAATGTCTGGTATTGATACATGAATAGAAAGACCAGTGGAATAAATAAAAAGTATTTTTAACAAGACACAAATACATTCAGAAATTGGGTATATAATAAAGATGACATTTCATATTAAAACATAACCCACAATGTGTTCAGTTATGAAGGGCTCCTTTGCCCACCATCAAAGGCATAACTCAATACCAGAGTTGGGTAAAAAGGAAAGGAATTGTTTAGTTAGAGGTTATACAGATTTAGATTCATGGCAGAATTCTGCCATTAAGTCTTACTCCCTTCAAAACACCCAAAACACATGTCCTGCCTCCCCTTTTGCCAAGTCAGTCTAGTTTTAGAACAGAAAAGTCGGAGGTACCGTCTCTTTCTAGGAAAATAGAAGCTCATGGTTTCTTATTTCCCAGGTACAATTCAGCTTTACCAGCAGCTCCCATTCATCTGTGCTTTGCTGGGGAGGTTTTGCCCATGTCATGGTGTTTTTCAGCTTTTAATTCTGAACTGTGTGACACCTTCTTACACGCCGACCCCATGGCCAGCTGGCTGGGGTGCTTCTGCTCTCTTTCAAACTGCATCCTTTCTCCTTGCTTAATGGCTGCTGCCTTAATTTTAAATCCCTGACCTTGACGTTTGATGCAGTGAGAACTGTGACCAGTCCTGGCCACCAGCAGAATCTCGTGCAGCCCCGTAAGCTTTTCCATCGCCATTCTATGATCAAAGCATTTCCCATCTCCTTGGCACGTGGAAGAAAGTGGCTGTGCTCTATTGAGTCCCATCCCCCAAATTCTGAGGCTTCTGTCCACTCTCTTACAAGATCTTAGATTAATGGGACACAGATTATCCATGTGAAGAAAATATAAAATTGGGTCTACACCTCACATTATAAGTCAGGGTAAGACTTCAATTATATAGCAAACATTTAAAAGAATAAATAAGTAAATAAATTAAATTGTAGAAGGAAATATGGTTGAATTCCTTGCTAACCTTGAAGTAAGGAAAGCTCTTATATGACTGACATGTAAGACCTTATAAAATTAAAGAAGGTATATTAAATTACATAATCTTTTAAAAATGTTTTTAGCATTGCAAATATACCATACATAAAGTAAATGACAAAATAGTGAACTGCAAAAACCTGAAAATAATGTCAATGATAAATACTGCTCTCCAAAATAGATAATTAATTCCTAAAAAGCTCCCAGAAATTAAGAGATAACCTAACAGAAAAATGAGCAAAGCAGATGAACAGACATTTCACAAGAGAAAAAAAAAAATTCATGGCCAAACCAAAAACAAATTACTATGAGAAATATGAATTAAAAATATACTACTTTACCACAAAGGCAAAATAGTCCAGTCCATGTGAAGGGGAGTCTCACAATACCTGCCGAAATTACAGGTTCCGTAGTCCTGGGAGCCAGAAATCCCATATCTGGGCATCTTTCCTATGATTATATGTGCATACATAGTAAATGCAAATGTACAAGGCTACTTATTGTGGTGGTTGCACCCGAATAAACCATGACTCGTTTCAATAATTAATGTATAAAAAATGTACTGAGGACATTTTCTGTACTAATATACAGAGATGTTCAGGCTAGCTTGTCCAGCAACAAGAGCAACATGCAAAACAGTGTATGGTATATGCTACAGTCTGTGTAATAAAATGAGCAGGGTTGGGACAAATATATTATGTATACCTACTTGTATACGCATAGAGAAATATTGGAAATACAGGGGGAAAAAAGCCAAGAAACCAAAACTAACACAAAGAGTGGAGAGTGAGCGAGGGAAAGACAGGTAGGGATAGATGATGAAGAGTGAGATGCCTTTGCATATGCCTTTATTAGCATTTAAAATTTTAAACTGTGTAAATGTATTAGCTTAGAAAAAATCTCATGTTCTTTGAAACATGAGATTCTTTTTATTGCAAATGAGACAAATAGCAGGGTTATGAGCACAAACAAATTCTTAGTTTTCTTAATTTACGTAATTTTAGCTATTTTCTTCTTTAGAACAAGATGTTTTGGGCTAGGTTTTTGTTGTTGTTGTTGTTGTTTTGTTTTGTTTTCAAGATTTTATTTATTATTTTGAGAGAGAGAAAGGAAGGGAGGCAGAGAGAGAGAGAAGCATCAATGTGTGGTTGCCTTTCACCTGCCTCCAGCTGGGGACCTGGCTGAAGACCTGGCTTGCAACCTGGTTATGTGCCCATGCTGGGAATAGAACCAGCGACCTTTGGGTTCGCAAGCTGGTGCCAATCCACTGAACCACCAGCCAGGGAAAAATGCTTTATTTATACAATATTTTAATCACTATCACATATTTAGGAGGTGGGCTCTTTTGACCCTCAGCTTCTTTATCTAGAGAATATTTCTGTGAGAGTAGCACTGGCTGGCAGGGTTGTGAGGATTCAGTGAACTTCACCGTGTATTTGAAAAGAAGCAATGTCACAATAGGTATTAGCTATCTTTATAACTATTATTGTCGATATTATCAATATTTGTATTAAGGGTTACCAGCCAGCCTGTTAGCATAATTAAGAATCTAAGAAGTTTTAGAAATAGGAAGTTTTCTTTTGCTTATTCTATTATTTCCCAAATTTCTGTGATGAGGAAATATACTCTCAGGACTCCCTGGGGTCCCCCAGAGAGGCCGCCCTACCTAAAGTCGTTGTTAGAAGGGCCTCCAGGCCCTGCCTCTGTTCCTTTCTCTTCACCTCTCTTTTGTCTCTTGCTCTCTTGCTCCTACTCTTTTTCCTTCCATGGTCTAGATATTCCTATGGAATGCCTAGTGTTTCATGCTTCACTGCTTCTTAACCTCTGTTTCTAACAAACTATGTTTGTCTTGACATTCCTTCTCTGGGGATCCAACTCCCAGACAATTGAAAGCCAGCCAGCATGATAGATGAGCTCATCCTTGCTACACATTAGTGTCTGAGGATGCACACTCTTTTGCATTCTCAAGGTGCCTTCCAGACACATAAGGCCTTACCTGGAGCAATCATTCTAAACAATCTGGAAACTTCAGCCGTCCAAACAGCCAATTAAGAAAGATGTTAGGGCAAGGGCTTTTCCATCTCACGATGTACATCACTTTATAAATGAAACTCGTCTGGGAAAATTGCTAAAAGAGTAGCTGGGCATTTGGTCTCGTTTGGGCAAGGAGGGAGGAGACCTAGAAACAGATTCCCCCTCACACAAATGCTCATGACACTTTACTAAGCCTTCCCCAGTCGGATCTCCAGCTTCACCATTATCTCCCCCACGCTCTTCTCCCCAGCATGCATCCCATCCTGCCCCATTTAATGAGCCATGGCATCCCCTCCTCCAATTCATAACACTTTAACAGGTTATTTGTCCGTGTCTGGGCACCTCTGCTAGACAGTCACCTCCTTTAGAGCAAGTATTATATGATGTACATCTTCCTATCTCCATGGTGTTTGCTACATAATTGACATTAAAGAGGTATTTGTGGTAGGAAAGGAGGTAAAAATGGGGAAAATAGTCGGGGGAGATAGGGGAGGAGGAAGAGAAGGAGGGAGGGAGGGAGGGAGAGACTGTTTAACCAGTTTGGGGACTCTCTCACTGAGTTCGTCTTTACTTGAGGCTTCCCTGGCTTGCTTTCATTTTATGGCCGGGAATGGGGGCAGGGATTAGATGTGAGGTGCCATCTGACACAGATGGTACAAAATAAGTGGCAACTGAAAACCTCAGGCTTGACCAGAAGCTGGTAAGGACACATGACCTGGAAGGGCCCCGAGATCTGGGATGTAAAGTCACGATTGGTTCCTTCTGCAGCCAGCCCTTGCCAGTCTCCCCATAAGGCTCCTGACCCAAGCTGGGCTTTCGCCTGGGAATCTGACCATCCCAGGTACAGGCATTTCAGACATGAGGAAACCAAAACTGAACAAGATGAACTACCTGCTCAAGTTTCCAGTCGGGCAAACGGTAGATCTGGAATTCCAATTCAAACCTGTTGGACTCCAAAGTCCCTTCTTTATCTTTTACACAAAGACACTTGAAAAAGATGGTTTTAGGCACCAGTTGGGGTCCCTGATGGTAGGTGTTGGGGCATGGAACCCAGTGGGGGCCAGGCCAAGCCTACAAGACCTGACAAAGCTGGGTGCATACAGGCCCTGATGCTCCAAGGGGGCCCCCAGGTATTAATCTGACTTTAGGAATATTCCACACAGCCTTTGAAGTCTGCCTTGTGACCTAAACTTCCTTGACTTGTGTATTGTATCCGCAGCAGATGTTAAACCTTAACCCACATGTAATCTCACCCTCCCTAAAATTCTATGGGCCACCTGGAGTTCTTGGAGTCACCTTGTCCAACAGACCATAGCCTGAAGCGGATTGTCGCATTCCTTCTATTGTTATCTGAACTTAACAACTCCCTTTCTTTTGAATACTCTTCTGTGGTAATGATTTGAGGTGTGTACATGCATCCCCAACCATGTCTAATTAATAAAAACCTTTGGGGGTGGGCCATCGAGGACTTTGTCAATCAGACACTGGCCAGCTTTCTCTCTCCTGGCACAAGCTGCCTGGGGAGGTTCATTTCATCTGCGGCACCAGGGGATCTCTGTGCGTCGGGGGTCCCCTGCACTTATCCACCTGAAAAACAGAATTTGATAACACAGATCTTTCTTTAAGTGTATGGTAGCAGGACTAATGTACAGGGCGTGCTCACCCAATGAATTCAACACTTTATCATGCTCTTGCACCAGAGTTGTGCCACGCACTACTCTTGAATAAAAACGGAAAATCGACACCCCTGCCCATTCTGCATCAGAATACTTCATGGGCCCATTTCCCACCCCTGCACACCTGTGTTGGATGGCTAGCCTCCTTGAGGCAAGGATCATATCCTACATACCTGGAGTTTCCAGGTTCAGAAAGCATAGCCTGGGCCATATTTTCTTTCTTCTATAGGGAAGGAAGTAAGCTATCTCTATTCATGTGGTGACAATTCCTTTTATATTTTCCTGTTCGACAGGCCTGGCCTAGAGCATTTAGAATAACACAGTCTGAAAGAGAAGCGACAACATAAAATATAGTAAAAGACCAGGGGACAAGTCTACTCAGCTCATTGGATCAGCAAGCCTTTATTAAACACCTGCTTTGTCCTGGAGACACAGAGGGGAGCAAGACTACGTGCCCATACTTGAGCTGCTTAGGGGAGATGAAGATAGATCAAATACTAATAGATTAAATGAAACATAAGGCACAAGCAGCAGTCTTCAGGCTGGTGTGTGTGCCCTGGGACCTGCAGGCTTCCTGAGGGTGTGGACATAGTTAGGAACTGAAGGCCACACCTCCGCTTTCCTCACACTGATCTGCTTGGGAGCCTGCTCTTGGTGAAAGTATCATGTTGTGTTTCTTTTCAAACATAAAATATTCTTACTTTGTGATAAAAACATCGATTGAGGTACTGAAATGAGAGTACAGGGTAAAAAAGGAAAAGGAATTGTATAAAGTTCCTAATTATTACAGAATACCTTGCCCATTTCTTATTTTTTCAAAGGATGATGATGAATGTCAAATGATATAGTACTTACTTTCCATTGGATACATTTCAACATTTTATCAAAGGGATGTGACATTTTATTTAAAAGTAAATGTAAAAGATTAATCCTTTGCCATTAGTTAAGCTTATGATGATAAATTTCAGAAGGTGAAGCTGAAAATACACAAGTCAGTACATAGTTTTTTAAACAATTTTAGGGGATCAAAGTAAAGATGTTTGAAGATCGGTGCTGGAAGAGGAGGGACACCTATGTTAATCCTTAGGATTGGGTCAGAGAATGGGAAGGGTTAGCCAGAATGTGGACTAGAGGAGGTGGGGACTCAGGGGGTTTTGAGGACTCAGGTGGCGGGGGGAGTGGGGGGAGGCTATCACACTGGAGCAAGGAAGAAGCTTTCTGAGGGGGCCAGCATATTCCAAGGCACAGAGGCAAGAGAGAGCTGGATTATTTGACTATGACTGTCATACAGTTTCAACACAGGCAAATGGTGGAAAAAAGAGAACAAGATAGATAGCATAGATTCCCAGAAATGGAAAAAGAACTTACCCAAGTAATACCATATTATTCATTTCCTTTGTCACTATTCTGGGCTCAGGGTGATGGTTGAACGAGACTTGGGCCCAACAAACCAGGATTGCATCCCAGCTCCACTCCTATGATCTGTTAGAAGTTGAATGGCCTGTCACCCCATCATCCCCCCGCTGTCCCCAGTCTCATGCTCCTGCATTACAGTTGATGCCTGAGTGGGGGGGGGGGGGGTGTTAAACATTTGATGATTTCATTTAAAAATGACAGAAAAAGAGGTAACGTGGTCCTATTCTGAGATGACATCTTTATTGAAGGATACTCAGTACAGGGGAATAGAAGGAAGTTAACAAGTGATTTTGAAATATGTGGTTGGGATTGCCACAATCAAAATATCTTTTAGTTCCTTTATGCTGTGGTGTTTTGTTTTGTTTTGTTTTGTTTTTTCTATTTTATTTTATATTGTTTAAGGGAGAAGTTTCTTTCTGTTGGGAGTGGGAAGGCTGGAAGGGACAGGTGTTATCATTAGTCTTATCCTGTTTTTTCAATTCTACCTTTCCAGTTTCTTCTCTCTGCTGGCAGGGAGAGGGTTAATAGCTTTGTTTCACAGATAACTCTGATCACTGCTCTGTGTATGTGTGTGTGCTCAGGCAAAGGTATGTGTGTGTGTATGGGGGTTGCAGGAGGAAGGTGACAGAGCTCATTATCCCTGCCCCAACAAACACACATGACACCCACACTGTAACAACGACAACAAAAAATGGAGAGGTAGAGCACACATTTCAGAAACATCTTAGGAGCCTGAACTAAAGGAATTAATAGCTTATGAAATGAGGAGATAAGGAAAACAAAGAGATCTCAGAGAATTCCCTTATCTCTAGCTCTGGTGACTGAATCGCTAGCTATAGCAGTTGCTGTGACAGGTCTTAGGAGTTCGGTTTTTTTAACTTTTATATTTGAAGTCCCAATAAGATAGTTACATGGAGATGGTTCACAGCCAGCAAAATACATGGGTTTGAGGAACAAGAGAGTAGGGCTGCTGATGAAGATACGGTTCTGGTTTCTGGCTATTGATAATCTTGCCCAGGTTGAGAACAGAAGAGAGGCAGATGCCTAGGAAACGGCATCATTTCAAGCTAAGAAGATACACAAACATGGACAGATGCTCAGAATAAGCATCTTACAATATTCTCTTGAGCAACTAAGAGAAGAATGGTTTTATAAAAGAAAGACATGGCTAACTGAGTCATATGCAAAAGGTCAAAACCAGGACTTGTTCATTGCTTCAGATTCATTCCTTCAACAAGCACTGAATGTCTAACATGTGGCAGAGATTGTTCCAGTGGCTGGGGACGGAGGTAAATATGAAGCCATCTTTCTCTAAGGGAACTTGGTTAATTGAGTAAGACAAAAAATAAGAAGAAGAAAGAAAGAAAGAGAAACAGGCAATTACAATATAATATATCATGAATAAATGAAGGTGTTATGGGATGACAGAGGCATGGCTGGGCCTCAGGACAGCACTTCAGTGGAGTGATGGGGGCAGACACAAGTGTGTGCAGATGTCATATTCAAGGTACTCCTTCTTAGTAAATAAAAGACCTGGGATGATAACTACAGATGGACATGTGGTGGGGAGAGGCTTTATTTATTTATTTATTTATTTTAGAAAGATGGAAACAAGGTGGATTTATTCAGAAAAAAAAAAAAAAGATTGGAGATAAATGAAAAGAGATTCACCCATTCAGGAGTTCCCTTGGGGGATCGAAGGAAGAGTGAAGGTATAGAGTGGGGAGGGGATGGCAAACCAGGATACAGGTGGACTAACTAGCCTTGTCTTCGCCAGGAATAGCTCTCAAGAAGAGGATGGATGGATGGATGGATATGCAGACAAACTGCAGAACCAGAATGATAGGTTTGTAAGTACTAGAAATGATCAATTAGCAGATAGATTTCTTAACCTCATCTCTCCCTCCTCTCATATTTAAAAAAAAAAAAAAGTTGTGAGTAAAAGGAGTCACTTGAATGAGCAACCTCAAGGGTTTTTCAAAGAACCTGGTTGACTTTGCTGGGAATATTTGAATCGAGCCTGGGAACCCGAGCTGTTCTGCTGGGAAGCACTCTGCTACCCGGGCATAGTCCTCCTGAGCAGGGGGCTTGCTCGTATCAGCAGACGTGAGACACAAAGGTTGCTGTACCCGAAGAAGCAACATATCCATTTCTTCCCCCACACATTTCCTCTGTAACACCAGCACCCAGCCTCTTGCCCAATGGCTTCACTGAAATTTGTCCCTTGAAGGTCACCCATGACATCTTTATTGCTAACTCAAATGGCCTTTTCTTCCACTCCATTCTCATCATCCCACGGTGTCTATTGTTTCTCAAAGTCACTTCAGTGACAGCTGACACGGATGACCTCTTTTTGAAACTCTCTTTGGCTTCCATGACACTGCGATACCGTGATTTTCCTCCTACTCATGAGTAAAGGGTAATTCCTGGAGGATGGAAAAAATGCAGTTTACAGTATAACTCAGCAAAGGATGGAGTTGTGTTATTATCACAAGGTTCTTACAATGTCAGAAGGCCCTGCGAAGTCTAACCCCCTTTCCTACCAGTCTTCACTCAGCCACGCTGTTCTTGCTAACCTGGAAACAGGCCAGGCACTCTACTGCCTTTGCTATACATTGCCCAGTGTGCACCTCTCTCGTAGCCTCATGGCTAACTGCTTCGTCTCTGGAGTGTGTGTTTAAGATGTTATTTGAGAATATTCAAGCCTACTCTGAAAGATGAGAAAAATAATGGGATGGATAAAACTCTTAAGATAGGTTAAAAATAGGAAGTATCCTACATAATGAGTGAGATAGAGGATTTTAAAAGCATGGAATAATCAAGACTGTTATTTCTACCAAGAAAGGGAGGGGAAGGTCAAGTAGTAAGGTACAGATCCTGGTACCTCCAGGTGGACAGACAGCTATGTCATCTCAAATTGGCCACCCTATAGTGATACACATTATGGTCCCCACTCTGGTTCCATGTGCATTATTCTGTCCAAGAGAACCAGAAGAAGCTCGTGGCTGCTCAACAGATTAATATATCCACCATAGCTGTTAGCCAAGAGTACTTGGCCCTAAGCATATGTATATTGGCCCCAGGTACCTTCTGTCTGCTGAGCCCCTGGGTTAAGTTCAAGTCTAGTCCTTTCAATGTCACTATCAGAGAGAAGGCTGGTGGGTACTTGTGTGTGGGGAGGGTAGGGGAGAGAGAGAATATATTAACATTGCACAACCAGGATTCATACAGTGTGAGACTTCTACCTGCTTACACATTATCTTCAGTATGTAACCTATAGCATTTCTCTCCTCTTGCTGCTCTGCAGGTGTTTTAGGTTGATTCAACAATCTACATGATTTGAGCATTTTAATTGGGTCTGTTAGCCCTTCTGTTCCATTACAGAACAGTTTGCCTGGTACTTGGAGGTTTCCATTGCATCGAGGTCATTTTCCACAACAAGGTTTTTCAAGACTTCGTTTAAATGTCACCTTCTCAATGCAGCCTACCTGGACCACTCTTTAAAATTTTAGTCCCCATTACTAGAACCGTTACTCCACTCTATTTTTTTTATCCTTCACCGCTAACATTTCCCAGCACATATAATTTATTTAATTGTTTACTGTATGTCTCTTCCACTAGAATATACATTCTCTTATTCTTGGTCTGTTATTCAGTGATAGCCTGTGTTCATAAAAACAGCACCTGAAATGTTGTAGGCACTCAAAAATATTGTCATGTTGAGTTGTCACAAACCAGGCATGTGTAAAAGAAATGGCCTAAGTGCCAGTGTATACAAGTTGGTGCTCAGAGTTTACAAAGTCAAGAGAATTAACATCAGCTTCAGCCCTGAGAAAGAACAAAGAGCGAAAAGTCATAGCCACCAGAAAAGGTTAAACCACCAGAGATCGTTTCAGTAGAAAGACAGGAATGAAAGGAAAATCTAAGAATAAGAACAGTCTTTGGACATTTGGAGAATTATTAAATGGAGAATTAGCCCTTGCCTTCCATTTCTAATGGACTACTAGAAGAAATAGTCCATTTTAATTGGTACCATCAAATTAATTTTTTCAAAACACCCATTTCTAGATTTAGGTGCAAATTCCATTGCTTAAGGGGATGAACAGGAACTAAGCAGATACTTAAGGGAAGCAAGGGGAGGGTAAAGAACAGGGCATGTGTGCATTTCGGTGAACTTGGAGAGCCCATACCCCATAGCAACCCCTCCTAAGCCAAGAGTTGACAAACGGAAATATAGGCCCAATGTTGCCATATTCAAGAATGTTCAGAATCCATTCTTTTAATTTTTCAGTTTTTAAAACTCTGAGTTAAACAAAATCCATCTATTTGCCCTGCTAGTTTACTGCACCTGCATTAGATTCAAGGCTCTTGGTCATCTGTTACAAACCCCTCTTTCCAACCTCTATTACCTCTCTTTCTTGGCAGGGATCTTTTACTCCATTTGGCGTCTCTCCTCTCCTCTCCCAACAACCTTGTGTAGTCCTGGTGCTCCCCTTCAGAGCCCAGCACCCATCCTGCCCATCTTTCTAATCCTCCATTCTTTCAAGACATGCAGATCAAGACCCATCATGTTTTAACAATTTCTCAGCTCACCCTAGTCTATAGCAATCTGTCTTGTAATTTCTATGGCTTTTGCAATACTGCCTTATGAAATTAGACACCTTTTCAGTGCATATGCATTTTTCTCCTAATTAGCTAGTAAGATTCTCAAGGGTTAGTCTGGTACTAGGGTATATACATAGTCCTTGGTGTTAGAAAGATCAAGTTTGTCAGTTTTATTAATGTGACATTGAGCTAGTGATTGAACTTTTCTTAGCCTCTGTTTTTTCAACTATAAATTGTAAGTAATATTTCTTCATAGAGTTGATGCAGTCTAAATGAGAAAACTATAAAATGGACATTCTCAACGAATTAAAAAGTATCTGGAACATAATAAGGATTCAATCAGCATTAATTGATTTTATTTCTATACAAACTCTTGTGTGCCCTATCTGGTTGTAGATTTTTGCTCAATAGAACAGTCACAGTTAATATTTGTTTCTCGTAACAAAGATTACCCTAACTCTAAAAAATGCATTTTATATCTGGATTTAATTCTTGGAAATCTCTAACAAACATTTGAGAAGACACAATTCTCTGATGATTCAGTATGAGCTTTTCCATGAATAAGACAATAAGATAAACAAAATTTTTAGGATTTCCCTCATTACTGTAATTAGAGTGTATCTAAAGCAGGGGTCCTCAGATAGGGAGGTGGAGGCAAGTTTGCTTCAGGAAACATTTGGCAATGTCTGGAGACATTTTTGGATGTCACAGCTGATGAATGTGACTGGCATCTGGAGGGTGCATGCCAGGGATGCTGACAAATACCCTACAAGGAAAAAGACATCCCTTAGCCACCCCACCCCACACCCTGAAAAGTATTATGTGGCCAAAAAAGCCATTAGTGCCGAGGTTTACAAACCTCAATCTAAAGGTTTTCAGTGCCTGAGGCCCCCATCATCCCTAAGATCTCTCCCTTTGCCCAACTCGGATCCACAGATGGCCCTCAAAGTGCTGGGTGGTCAGGAGAATCAGAGAGCCGACTCTGGAAGAATTCTCTTCAGCACAAGGAGTACTGAGCCTTTGTCAATCAACCTTATCATTTCCACCCCTTCCAGGCATCACCATCAGTGTGTGTATGAATACAGCTTACTCTCTTCTTGAATAATCTCTCTTATTTTCCCACACAATTAAAAATGAAGACCAAAGTGAAAGACCTCTCCAAAGGATACTGAGTAAAATAAGTCTGGAATCCAAGCTAGTTATTATGCTAATATAAGACTTAAAAGGACTAGAACCCTTTGTAAATGTAAATTCATTCTGGTAGTTTCCCAAAGAGACAACTGCTTTTATAAGAAGGTCAAATGTCTGGTTTATACTCACACATCCAGGCTGTGAATATATGTGGTTATAATATTGGCTTCCTCTCACAGAAATTTCCTACCTCAGTAGCTGGGTTATTTTCTTTTTTTCTAATTAAGTAGCTGAATGTTCATGAAGTTTTTTGTTGTGGTTGTTCTTTTACTGTTTTCTTTGCCCCTCCTCCCTCCCTTCCTCCACCTGCTTTGTTTTTTTCTTTTCTTCTTTGCCTTATTACTTCCTTCTATGCTGTATTCCTTCCTTTCTTTCCATTACAGGGGCAAGAAGAAAAATTCTTAGTTATGGTTCCCCCACACTCATTGAGCTCTAGAAATGTCAACCGGTTTTTGTTTTGTTTTGTTTTGTTTTAAATAACATTGTGCTGCCATCTTGTGGTCAATTGAGATATTAAGCTGGTCGAATGCAGAGTTCCAAGTTACTGAGATCCCAGAAAAGGCACAGCCGGGCAGGTGAGGCCCTAGTTAAAGAAGAATGGATGTTATCTCACTTCCAGGTTAAAAAGCCAGAGTCCAACGTTCCTCCCTCCAAAGCCAGTGATTTCTCCCAGGAAGGAGGCAAACTTAAAGTTTCCAAAAGGAGTGTAGGAAACCAAGTATAGAAAAACTTTGAACATAGACCTATAACATGCATTAGGTCTTTAGAAGGAATTTTCAGGTTTTGAGTATTCAAAATTATCTTCTCTCAAGTCATCTCTGTAGACTTACTGACTAACACTGGGAACTGGTACAACTGTATTAACCTGTTAGATCTACATGTATTAGCATAGGGACATTGCCCAGTTAACTCATGATGTTGACGTCAACCTAAACAAGTAACCAGAAGTCAAAGCCTTTGGAAAAGGCATAAAATGATGCAAAAAGTTAGCACAATATTTTCAAAGGTCAAAACTTGTTCAATAAGACAACGCAAATGTCCATTCTCTTATTGTGGCAGGTGAATTACATAAAATACAAAGTTGGTGTTTAATGAAGGTTCTAAACAGCCTGGATTCCTCAGATAATACTAAGACCTCAAACTGTGCAGATCCAAAGTAGAATTAATTCACCTGTGTTTGCATCCCAGTACCCCTTCCCTATGCCACTTGTCACCACACGCAAGCAGGCACCCTGTGGTCTTTGGGCTGCAGCCAGGATAACTAAAAACAGATCTGGTCATATCACCATCTTTTTCTTTCATTGACATACAATATCCTATTACTTTCAGGTGTACATCATAATGATTTTATATTTATATACATGACAAATGATCTCCACAGTAAGTCTAGTCACTATCACCATATAAAGTTATCACAATATTATTGACTACATTGCCTATGTTATACATTACATCCCCATGACTTATTTTATAACCAAAAGCTGTGGCCTTCACTTATTTCATCACCCCTCATCCCTCTCTGGTAACCACCAGTTTGTTTTTGTATCTATGAGTCCATTTCTGTTTTGTTTTGTTTGGTCATTTGTTTCATTTTCTTTTAGATTCCACATATGAATGGAGTTATGTGGTAATTGTCTTTTTCTTTTCTTTTTAAGATTTCATTTATTATTTTTAGAAAGAGGGGAAGGGAGAGATGCAGAGAGGAAGAGAGACATCAATGTACGGATCAATGTATGGTTGCCTTTGACCTGCCTCCAGCTGGGGACCTGGCTGGAGACCTGGCTTGCAACCTGGTTATGTGCCCTGGCTGGGAATCGAACCAATGACCTTTGGGTTCACAGGCTGGCACCTTATCCACTGTGCCACCAGCCAGGGCTGGTATTTGTCTTTTTGTGTGACTTATTACACTTAGCATAATATCTTCTAGCTTATCCATATTGTTGCAAATGGCAAAATATTACTTTTTTTATAGCTGAGTAAAATTCCATTGAATATAAATAATTATATATATAACTATATATAAATAAATTTATATAGAACTACAAAAGACCCTGAATAGCTAAAGAAATCTTGAGAAAGAACAAAGCTGAAGATATCACACTCTCTGATTCATACTATACTACAAAGTTATAGTAATCAAAACAGTATGGGACTGGCATTTAAAAAAAACACACATACATCAATAGAATAGAATAGAGAGCCCACAATAAATCCATGCCTATATGGTCAGCTAATCTATGGAAAAGGATGCAAGAATATACAATGGGGAAAAGATAGTCTCTTTAATAAATGGTGTTGTGGAAACTGGACAACTACGTGCCAAAGAGTGAAACTGGACCACTGTCTTATACCACATATATGTACATATACATAGCACATCTTCCTTATTGATTGCTTTATTGATGACACTTATGTTGCTTTCATATCTTGGTTTTCATAAGTAATACTGCAATAAACATGGTGTATATATCTCTTTGGATAAAGTGGAATGCTGGGGCATATGATAGCTCTATTCATAATTTCCTGAGACAACTCCATACTGTTTTCATAGTGGCTGCACCATTTTATAATCACACCAACAGTGTATATATCTTCTCCAAAACATATAAACTCCATTAGTTTTTGCCTGTCTGGGTAACTCTTTTTCAATTCTGAATGATAATCTTTCTGGGTATTCTCAGTTGTAAGATTTTTTTTTCATTTCAGCACTTGAAATATATCCTGCTGCTCCCTTCTAGCCTGCCATGTTTCTCCTCTTGATGCTCATCTTATCTATTAATTTCCTCTGGTGCATTTTTCTCATTTTAGTTACTTTATTTTTCATCTCTAATTTTTTTTTCTCCTTTTCTAACATTTTGTTGAAGTTCTTACTACGTTTCTACATTTTTCTCCCAAGTTTAGTGAGCACCTTCATGAACATTTCTTTGAACGCTTTGTCAGGTAAATCACTTATCCTCTTTTCATTTGGGGTTTTTCAGCTTTATCTTGGTTTTTTATTTGGAATATATTCTTGTATCCCCTCATTTTGTTTGATTTTTGTATTTGTTCCTATGAATTAAGCCAAACTGCTACCTCTCCTGGTCATGGAGGAGTGGCCTTGTATAGGAGAAACTCTTGAGTAGACCAGGTGGCTTTGGCAGGACACAGCAGGAGGTGGGGGTGAGCGGTGCTCACAGGCTGCACTACGTTAGGGCCTCCTTGGTGGGACAGCTGGACCAGGCACAAGCTGGGGCTCCCTGTACACTCCACAATGGAACCCCCGATGGGAGGTAGCTGGAGCTGCTGTGGGCCAGGCGCCCAGGCACTCTGGGTCAGCTTAGCAGGCCACCTAGAGCACCTGGACCAAGCTCCCAGTCATGCAATAAAGATGAGGGCAAACATAGAAATGGTGGCACCCCCATTGGGTGGTGGTCCCAGAATGAGTCCCTGCAGTTCCCCACCTGCTTGGCGGAAGCTGTAGTTAGTAAATGGATTTCCTTTACATGAAGTCTAGGTACCCTTTAAACTGCTGGGGGCTTTTTTTTTTTTTTTTAATTTTATTGTTGTTGTATTACATTCATCCCCTTTTTGCTCCCCTCTGTCCTCCTCCCCACCCACGCTTTTTGTTTTGTTTTTTTCACTGTGCCCCAGAGCAGACAAGTCTGCAAGCAGGCCCCCAGTGACGTTCCTCCCTGCTTTAGGTTGTTGTGTTGAAGATGGGATTCCCATCATTACTGCACCTCTGTCTCATCCTCCTCTCTATCATTTGTTGTACAGAAGCTGTTCAATGTGCTCTCAGTTTTTCTTCAGGGGAATTGCTCTATATGTAGAGATACAATCAGTGTGTGCATGAGAAAAGGTGAATTCTGGGTTTTCCTACACTGCCACCTTGGACCTACCCCTTCGTATCACTATTTTTAAATTCCTTTGTTACCCTACATTGTCTCAGATTAAATAAGTCTGAAATCCCCAACCTGGAACTGATTTCCAGTCCTGTTCTCTAGCTTTTTATACCCATTTGTATTTGCCCTTTTCAGTTCCGTAAAGCAGTGTGAATCCTCTTACTGCATGGGTTTTTCTTTCTATACCTTTCTATACTTCTCCTTTCGTAACAATCCTATGCCAATAATTCATTTTTTAATTCATTGAATTTTCTTATGGGAGGAAGAGGGTGGGAGCTGTGGCTATTTTTGCTTGCTCCACACTGGATGCTCAAAAATATTTATTTAAGCTATCTCTGAACAGTTTTCAGCAATGAGGAAATAAGATAGGATTTTAGAGTAAGGGAGACTATTGGTCCCCTGCCATCGTTCCTAGATAAGAAATAAGCCCAGCGATCCTCAGAAACTTACCGAAGGTCCACTTACTTGTTCAGTGAAAAACCTGGAATTAGAATCCAGTGATCCCAACAGCTATTTCCAAAGACTCTCTGGGAGGAGAGGTGGAAAGGCAGGGTGCCTTCTTTGGCCCCAATACTGGTGTCATAAGGGCTGAGGGAATGAGTGCGAGCCTGGTTCATGATGCTTCTTCCCTTAGTGTGAAGCACCTACTTTCTCCCTGTGCTTTGGAAGGTTACCCATGAGTTCTGCAGTTCCCTTTGTTTGGAAGCTCAAAAGACCCCAATTCTATAACGTTGTGGTTTCAGAAAGGCCATGAAAGAGTAGTTTTGATATGCCATGGAGCATGTAAAGGGAAAGAAAACTACTGTATATATTTTCAGCATTTACAGCTACTCTACAAAATATCCTTACTCTTCCCCAATTTGAAGATGAGGAAATTAGATCCAGGGAAGTTAAGCAACTTGACTGAGAACCCCCCACCCCACCCCTTGAGAAAATGAGCTGTGATGGCTGAGGTATGAAGTGGTGCCAATCCTGACTTCCAGGGAGGGGGTACACCAGACCTCAGAGCTGGAATAAGGGGCTCTTGGGAAACACTAGGCAGAGGAAGAAGACCTTCCTGTTATTGATGTTGAATTCAGCGTTGGGAATTAGGCAAATTTCCGTTCCCCATCTGTGATATTGTGATTTATAATAAGAAATATGTATTTGGTCCATCCTGGTTCCTGAAAGCCTTGGAAATTCCTAAGCAATAGAACACTAGGAGCATCTTTTGTTCTAATGAGGCAGCACTGGGTGGGCTCCTGGATGGGGGCATTGCTCATCAGAAGACCAAGCTGGGATTGGAAGCTTAAACTTTTGAGCCCCACTTTCCTGAACCCCAAATTTCTCTATAGAAGAGAGAGGAGATGGAAACGGAGTTAACATTTCACTATGCCTACATGATGAAACCTCGGTAAAAATCTCAAATTGTGGGGTTCATAGAATACCCATGTTGGTGAACATATCCATGTATGGTGTGTGGGGGCGGGGGGATGCACCTCAACTCAATGGGGACAGAAGCTTCTGTGTTCGAGATGCTATAGACCTCACACTATGCATCTCTTCATCTAGCTTTTCATCTGCATTCTTTATCATATCTTTTAATACACTGGTATAAACCTAAGTGTTTCTTTGTGTTTGATGAACTATTCTGGCAGATAATCAAATCCAGGAGTGAGGTAATCATGGGAACCTCTGATGTGTAGTAAAGTTGGAAAGAAGCTGGGGGTCACCCGGGGGTCTACTGTTTGCCATTGGCTTCTGTAGCAGCCAAGAGGGCCATCTCCTGGGACTAAGCCCTTACCCTCTGGGACCTGATGCTGTCTCCAGGAAGACAGTGTCACACTTGAATTAAGTTGTGCAACACCCAGCTGGTGTCACAGAGAATTGCTCAGGGTGGGAAAACCTCACATACATTTGGTGACCAGAAGTGTCAGAAGTGTTCTGAGTGTGAGAGTCTCATGCGAGCCAAGGAGGAAGCACGGCAGGGAAGGTGGGGCGGTATTCTAAGTCACCACCATAGGTAGGAGCCCAGACCATAAATTGGACCATTGTTATATACATTTAGGGGGGACTCTAAAAGCTCTATATTATGCCAGTTTTATTATCTGTGATACATTTGCTCTTTGTCTTATATATTTGTGAAATTCAACACCTCTTTTTTAAAATCCAAAGGGCCTGAAGACTTATCTTCAGAAATGACTAGGAAGGGAGGAAGGGGTGGGGCAGAGGGCCTGGCTCTCAGGGGACAGTCATGGCCGGGAAGCAGGCTGAGTCACTGGGGCCTGGAGGAAGAGTGAAGGAACTTGACATGTGTACTTGAGCAGAGGTCTTGGGATGAGTAAGAAATCATGAAGCTGTACAAAGTTCTCTGACAGGTGCAGGGCTGGAGTGGGTGGAACCAGGGTTCACACCTGGATGGGAACACTAACAAACCCCTGAAAACCTGTTTTCCAGAAACGAAGGGCTGACAGGTACCAGGTTTGCTCTGTGGCTGGTGAACTGATCGTAAAGGTACAGGGTTGTCTAAAAGCATGATTGTTCCTATTTAAGGTCGTGTGGACAGTGGCACCTGATAAAGCTGCAGCAATCTGCCACGAGTTCTTTGTCTTCAAACCTGAGGATCAACAGCCATCAGGCTGCACAACTGGTTCCAAAGTGAGTCACAACCAATAGACTGTATTTCCCAGGTTAATCATGTACCCTCTGTAATTTATTGCACAATGTACTGTGTGTTTTCAGGCTCTCCAATACCAATACCAGGTTTGCTACACAAACCTCCAGGTGAGACTCAGAGCCTTGTCCCACAACACTGTCTCCTTTGTAAGAAACTCCCTTACATCTACCATGATGCCTGAGCCACTTCCTCCCTTCCTCACACGTGCCTAACGAAATCCCGTCCCGGTGAGGTCCAACCTTGTCCCTCTGTCCCTGCAACCCTGCTGCTGCACGTGGCTGGAAAAGCCACCCAACCGTGGCAACTGGTCTTATTTTACATTTATGGCAGCAAATGTCTAAGTTTCTCTTAGGCCCATAGTAGCCCAAGCAGTTATACCCTATTCCCTAGTCAGCTCCCTCTTGTGAACTTTTGAACGAGTGTCATACACCTCACTTCTTCAATCTTCCATGATTCTCTTCCTCTGTCTTGCTTTCAGCTGGAAACTCTGCTTTCCCTTTCACAACAAGAGTTGAAGCAACAGGAGAGAAGTTCTACACAGCGACATGGCCACATCCACCCATCCACCTGCATCTGGGCTCAAATTATCTGCCTTCCATTCTTCTGTAAGTCTGGATGAACGGTCCATGGTCTAATCTATGGCCAACTTGTACACTATGGAGGACAGCATTATCTCATGTGTTAGGTCCAGCGAGAGTGAGAGGAGAAAGACAAGGAAATAGGCCATGTGTTTAAAAGATTTATTTGGCCAGCTGCACCAGCAGGCTGAGACCAGGAAGGCAGGAAAGTGTCAGCAGCTAATAAAAGACAGGCAGGGGTTTTTAAAGGGGACAAGGTGGGGGAATTGAAGAGATTCTCTGTTGATGGCTTTGGGGGGTTGGCTCTGAGAACAGAGAGCCTGACTGCAAGAGGGGAGTTACAGGTTCTCACTGGCAGACTAGGTATCTTTCAAGGACACAGGCCTGGCCAGCAGGCTGAGATACCTTAGAAGGGCGCAGGTGGTTACTATCATCAGCAGTTACTGGGGAGGCAGCAGGTTTAATGGGGTTTGCTAAAATTACGCCGAGATTCCCAGAAGCCAGGTCTTATGCCTAAGACCATGTAACCCAAGCACCATTTATTGCCTTCCTCTATGGGATCAGTTCCACCCGCATGCAGACATGCTGTAATATCTCCCATGCTACACACCCCTACCTTTTGACATTCACTTTCCCTTCTAGTTATTATCCCATATGTCTTCTTCCTTCTATAGCAAAACTCATTCAGAGTTTTTAATCATTTATGCCCTCCACTTCCTCTCCTCTAAGGTTCTCTTGAACTCCCACTAATCCGCCCTTTGCCTGACCATTCCTTTGAAACAGTCCTTGTTAAAGCCAGCCACCTCCATGTGGCTAAGCTTAAGGTTCACACCCTTGTTGTCTGATCTACCAGCGGTATCTGTTGTTCGTTTCTGCCTTCTTGAACCACTTTCTTCACTTGGCTTGTAGGGTGTAATTTCCTCTTGGTTCTCTTGTGAACTCCTGATCTCTTGTTCTTAATATCCACCAAGCTTCATCCTCATGCCCCTAACCTCTGGTGTTGGGGTGCCCCAGGACTCAGTCCTCAACCTTTTTTATTCCCAGTGCATATTCACTGCCTGGGTGAACTTAGCTCTCAATGTCATACAGGCCGGCCACTCCCACACTGCCACCTCCAGCCAGACCTCTCCCCTGAATTCCAGCCTGCTAAACATCTCTGATAATCCATGGAGGGCGGCAGCTCTGTGGTTGGCCTCCAGCGTCTGCCTGAGAGGAAAGCCCAGCTCTTCCACTTAGCAGACATACATGGAGAAAAATGCGGACATACAAAGCCTGACTTCCATTCTTAGAAAGGGATCCCTGCAAGGTTGGTTCTTGGTTAGCATTTGGGAACTTGAATTTCAGGAAGGTTCCCTCCATTTCCTACACTGGTACAAGTGACTCACTGTGCCTAAACTGCAAATGATATCATTTAGGCTGAAGGCCTGCATTCTTTCTGGGAGTTGGCACTTTGATTCATGCTGGGCAAAGGCTGCTTAGGTGACCAGCTTCCAATAAAAATGCTGGGCATGGCATCTCTGACGAGCCTCCCTGGTACTCACTTTTCATGTGTGTTGGCCCAGCCCATTGCTGGGGAGCTTAAGTACATCCTGGGTGACTGTCCTGGGAAAGGACTCCTGGAAGCTTGTACCTGGTTTTCCCTCAACCTCGCCTCTTTCCTGGCTCATTGGCTTTTTATCTTTTCACTGTAATAAGTCCCAACCATGAGTATGACTACCTGCTGAGTCCTGTGAGTAGTCCCTGGATGCTGATGCACAAGTGCCTCTGGACAAGTCCTTCATCTTTCAATGCTTTGGTTTCTTCACCTGCACACTGGCTTTCAACTCACAGGGCTGTCAGGAGGATGAAATGAGTTAACACATGTAAAGAACTTAGAACAGTGCCTGGCTTGTAATAAACACCCAATAAATATCGTGTGGTGTCAACCATAAGTGTCCAAGAATGTACAGTTAGGTAACACAGAAGGCAGGGTAAGAACCTGGATAGCCCTGACTTTTGTATCTTACTGTGAAAATTATACTTGTCATTCCTCAAACCTTTAAGTTACTTGAGACTCTGCATTTACATGGGTTCATCTAGCTGAAATAATTGGAGTCTGTAAGCCATGCATTGGTTTACCCAAAGAAAAAAGTGGTTAGAAGCTCATTAGTCAGTTTGTTCCCCTGAATAGTTATGTAAATATATACTTATGACAAGTTTGATCTGTACTATTATTGCAAGACATTTTATTGACTGATTTAGTAAACATTTGTCCTCTATAGGGCATTTGGATGGTTGACAAAGCTTACAGATAACATGTTTAAAAGATTCCCAGCAGAGCCTTCAGCTTCTCTCATTGAGCATTGGTGAAGGCTGCTCTGAAAAAGGCACACTGTTGCTGAGAAAAGTCCCTCAGTGTTTTAGAGAGCGTCTACCACCAACTTTGCAACTTAGCAATAGCAGTTGCTGATCAATCAGCATCGAGCTTCCTCAAGACTTCAGGAGATTCTGGAACCTGGGCTCTGATAGCAGTCTGTGGGGAGCCCTTCAGTTCAGTTCACGTCAGTAGAGGGTACCTGGGGGGTGAAGAACGGAGTTCAGGTGTCAACCTGTGGAGGCCTAGTTTACAGAACATCATGGCTCCCTCGAGAAGTAAAGTGCGAGTGACGGCTGAGTTTAGACTATACAGATTTGAGTAATAAATCCAAGATAACTCTCTACTGGTTCTAGCAGGCCCTGATTCCTGTCCTTCCCCAGCTCCGCCTATTCTCAACACTGCAGCCAATGGTCCTTTAAAAATAAAAGTCGAGATGGGTTGCATCTGGGTTCCAAGCTTTGCAATGGCTCTCAGATGATTGTGAACACAAGCCCGAGGCCTTGGGCAGCCTCTAAGTCCCTGCGTGGCCCGTCCCCATTTACTGTGACCTCAGCTCCGTCCTGCTCTCGCTGCTACAGCCCATGCTGTTCCGCAGACACACCAGCCATGTTGCGGCCTCAGGTTTTGTTCTAGCTATTTACGCTCCCTGGACCTCCATGCTCACTATACACATAGTGGCCCCTCACCTCCTGAGTTCTGGGCTCAACCCCTGGCACTGCTGATCCACTTCACCCGCTTTCTTGTTTTCCACAGCACGTAACGCTGCCTGACACACGATTTCTTTATTAATGGTTTGTTGATTGTCATGCTTCCTCACTAGCATGTCAAGCCCCAAGAGGGAGGGACATTGCCTGTTGTGTCTGTTGTTTAATCCCAGAACTGGGACGGTGGTGAGCCCCTGACAGGTGCTCAGGGAGTATTTGTGAGATGAATAATGAGTGAGTGGATATTCAACCACTCACAAATTACACAATGTAATTCCTGTTTCAAAGCGACCTCTTAGTCACAAATGGATCCCCAAGTGCTTAATACCCAACAGAGTGGAAGAAGCAAGTCAGTGGAAAAGCTGGAGGAAAACAGACGTTCCTTAAGAATGACTTTATATACAGATCCATAAACACCTTTCGAAGCTGAGGTGGTGGCTGGGTGTGTTAAAGGATCCTGAAATTACCACAGCAGGAGGTTGCAGACCTAGGGAGATGCAGCCTCATGTAGGCATCCAGGCGCTGATGTTAGGAATACAGTTAGAGTAGCCTTCCACTGGAAAACCCAGTGGTCAAGGTCAAAGATCCATAGGCATAGCACAGATTTCAAATATCCTCCCCTCTCATTCCCATACTTGTCAGACGACAGTCTTTGATCTTTGTTTCGGAAATACGAAAGCCATAACTGTAACATGAGCAGGACTTTGAGGCTGGGTTTTGGCAGGGGGTGGGTGAGGGATGGAAAAGACAGAAAGAACAAATAGAAAAATGAAGTTGACGTCTAGTTCAACAATTCTGTCTGGTTTAGCGAGTGCCTCAATCATGCTCAGTGTATCAGACCCTACGCTAGGCTCAGGGGTACATTAGTAATGAGACGTGAGAATAGACATAAGTAGATCATGCTGATATGATGGGGTCAGGGCTGTGGAGCGTCATACTGCCCTGGATGAGAGGGAGGAAATTTCCCCGGGTGTTGTCCCTGGTGCTCTGCACTTAAATGTCATGTTTAAACATGTTTTATTGGCCCAGTCTTTTACTAATATGAGCATGGGCTTTAGAATCAAAAGGATCTAGATTTGAATGTAGGTTTCATGTGTCATTAGCTGGACAACTTTGAGCAGTTTATTGAACTGTCCCGAGTGCAGGTTCCTCATCTTTAAAATGGGGACAATTGATACTCAGCCTTAAGACTCGGCACCTTGAGTGTCTGTGTCTATATCCCAGTTCTGTGACTCACTAGCCACGCACCCGTGTAAGTTGTCAATATATTTAGAGATGCAAATTCGTCTTTGTACTTGTAAAATAGGGGTAGTTATCGTATCTACCTCATGCTGATTTTAAAAATTAGATTACATTTCAATGTACGTGTTTAGAGCAGCTTTAGGTTCACAGGGAGACTGAACTGAAAGTGCGAAGCTTCCCCGGCCCTCCCTACCCCACACACGTGTGCAGCACCTCCACTGTCAGCGCCACTTGACAGAGTGGTATGTTTGTTACAACACATGGCCCTCCATCGACACATCATAGTCCCCTGGAGTCCACAGTTTACATCGCAGCTTACTCTTGGTGTTACTGTACATTCTACGGGTTCTGATAAATGTATAAATGACGTGTATCCATCATTATGGTATCATGCAGCATACTTTCACTGCCCTAAAAACCCACTATGCTTTGCTTATTTGTCACTTCCTCCTTCCAACCGGGAAACCCTTGGTCATTTTACTATCACCGCAGTTTTGCCTTTTTCAGAATGTCGTGTAACTGGAATCATACAGTTAGGTGGCCTTTCACATTGGCTTCTTTCACTTAGCAATATGCATTTAGGTTTCCTCCATGTCTTTTCATGGCTTGATAGCTCATATCTTTTGAGCACTAAATAATATTTTATTGGCTGAATATATTACAGTTTATATTATCCATTCAAGCCTCTGATGAATGTTGTAGTTGCTTCCAAGTTTTGGCACCTATGAATAAAACTGCTGTAAACATCTACATGCAGGCTTTTCTGTGGACATAAATTTTCAACTCCTCTGGGTAAATACCAAAGTGCATGATTGCTGGATTGAATGATATAGCCTTCTTTTTAAAGAAAAAAACCTCTTGCTTCCCCTTTTCCTAGGGATAAGCATTTATCATCAAATTTATATATATTTTCATATATATATATGTATATATATATATTAGTAGGAAAAAGTGAGAAATATCCTTCTCTTTTAAAATATTTCTTCAGTTTAGCCTTATAGTGGTAATTATAGTTAATACAGTAATAACTCATAAATATGCATATTTATATTCTTTCCCTTCTATAATAACTGATCTCAATCGACACCTCTCTGATCATAACAACCAGCAGAACTTTCAGTACATCTTCTAGGCTTATGACGATCAAGGTGGTAAACAATGCTGATGTGATTGCTTTCATCATCAAGATAGCATTACATCCAATGGAGTAAAAACAGTCTCTTCAACAAATGGTGTTGGGAGAACTGGATAGCAACATGCAAAAAAATAAAACTAGACCACCAACTTACACCATACACCAAAATAAACTCAAGATGGATAAAGGATTTAAACATAAGCAGTGCCACCATAAAGGTCCTGGAGAAAAATATAGGCAGTAAACTTTCAGATATCCTATGCAAAAATATGTTTACTGATACTTCACCAAGGGCAAAGGAAATCAAAGAATGAATCAACAAATGGGACT